>VYXD01015985.1:427485-529013 GCA_013397195.1 Hylia prasina
GACTCTACTCTACCATTGTCTTTTGGGGTCAAAACTAAGATATTGCTTTGCTCAAACCTCTGCATTATATGGGCCAAAGAACAGAAAGAAATCGTGGCTTGGCTGGAAACTGGGAAACAAACTCCTCCAACCAAGCAGGCACAGTAGGAATTAATGAAAGGTTGAGAATAAAGTAATTTTTTCTTAGCATTTGGTATTGTTTGGTTAATCAGTAAAAGGAATGTCATTTTTCCAGGCCTGTGGGGACTAAAGGAGAAGCTCGGGAGATGATTATATTGGTTATGAGCTAAAGCACCTTTCCAAGAGATAAAAGATGTCTGGCTGACTAATAACTACGAGGCAACAACAAAAAAAAGAAGAGAGAGGGGAGGGAAAAAAGAAGCTGCAGTGCAGTTGGAGTCACAGAGCTCTGTGGTGGGGCATTTTAAGATGCACACACACAAGTGCCCCCCAGCACACCCAGAACCATCTCTGCAACGTCTGGTGCTTTCCTGGCTTTGTGAAAATACTGCCAGGGAAGCAGCAGAGTTTATTTATGGAGAGAGCACAAGAAAACAAATGTTTCATTCCCTGAACTCTAACCTCTCCTGATATTAATGTGTGTGATAAATTCGTTGGCTAAAGGCAGGAGATAAACGAAGTGCATTTAGCCACCAAATTGCATTCCTTGCTATCCCTCAGGCAGAGGAGACAGGGAAACGCTGGCCACTGTTTTTTCCAGCACCTTGCACATTAGGCACAATCCCAGTGAGTAATAATCCCAGCTAGCAGGTATTTAATTCCCACAATACCCAAAAAGAATGGAGCCTGAGCTGCCTCCAGGAAAGCTGCCTGGAGCTGGGTTTTCCCTCTGCAGGCTGCTCCTCACCCCGCAGCCCTACAGCAGCAATCCCACTCCAAAGGCTGCTCCCGCCTGGATGACATTCCAGTCTCACTGGAGTGAGTGGAGCAGCATTTCCGAGGTGATTTATTCCCTTGGTGTTGTAGCATTTTGATAGCATTATTCGCCAGTTTTCTCCTCCCTCTTCCTCCCTTACATACCCCGTTTATAAAACTGCTGAAACAATTTGTAAATAAGTTTAATAGATCAGATTCTTAACACTTTGCCAGCAAATTATTGCACGAGTAATCCCTGTGCCTCTAAGGCAAGAAGTCAGCAAGAACAAGAAGAGATTTCCTATTCTCTTGCATATTGCAGTGCCTAGTGGGAAGGCATGAGCTGCTTTCCTGGAGGTTTGGTACTTCCAATGCGCAGATGAAAGTCACAGAAGTTGTTTGGGGTTATTCTAAAAATTGCACAACTTTGTAGAAAGTTGATACAACGTTGTGTAATTTATTCGTTTTAAACGCTGGAGTTTTTTTAATAAAAAAAATTTAGTCCATTGCCACCGTTGTTGCACGAATAAATGTGTCATCCCAAAAAACTTGGTGAGAATTGTCTTATTGTATGTTTTGTGTCTATTATTTATAGCTATCTGAAACCGATAGAAAATTAATGGGCACATTTAGGACGAGGCAAAAATGACTTTAATCCTGCTGTAAGAGGTGTCGCTCCCCCAGGACAAAATCTGTGCTGCACAGGAGCCACATCTTCAACGTGGGCACTGCTGAGGCTGTGGGGAGGGTTGGGCTGAGCTCATCTCCTGCCTCCAGCCACACTCCAAGAGCAAGGCATTCCTGCTCTTGGGTGGGCTGTGAAAAACGAGGCTCGCTTTCCTGGTAGAATTTAAAAAGTTTAACAAAAAGACAATAGGAGACAGAAGTAAAGCAAAGGGTTAAATGGCTGGGTGCTTGGCATTCAGCCAAGAGCACACCTACAATCTTGGAGAAATTCCTTAAATACCTTTTCTATTACATCAGCCTGTTGCATATTCATAGGTATTTTGCATATTTGTATTTTCCCAAGAACTGTTTAGCATGGCCACTCCTTGGGCCTGCCTTTTTAGAGCATGTGTGTTTCTTGGCTCTGGTTTTATTATCACCTCCAAGTTTGGGCTGTGGTCTGTACTTTCTTCAGACAGCAGGTGCTGATAATTTGGCATATCAATAACAGGGGTCTTCATCATATGTTCACTGGATGTTATTATCCCAGCCAAACAGCTCAATTGCAAGCATGACTATATATCAGCTGTTCTACTACCATGTTTAAGCAAAAACATAAAAACTATACCCTTACAGCAGAGTTCTTTGAACATTATACATATAAGATTCATCTTAATATCTGTGAAAAGCCAACTTTATAATCTGTATTTATAACAGGGCCGTGGAGGTTGCAGCTCCTTTGTCCCTCTCAGCTGATCACAAAGGGGCTAACATCTTTAATTACATTTTTAATACAAAGCCAATGTGTTTTAATACACATTAACATTTTTAATACAAGGCCAACAAGCTCGTGACTCACCCACCCCGGTGAGCTCTGTCCCTCTGGATGTGCTCCCACGACGTGCCAGGGATGGGTTGGGATGGGGAGAATCCTCTGTGCTGTGACTTCCATGTGGTGGGAGACGGCAAACCCAGATTTCCTTGTGTTCTCTGTGAGTTCTTCCTCCCTCAGGGATGTTTTTGTGTCCACACTCAGTCACAGTGAGAGGGAGGAGGAAGGCAGGTGAATATTCCCCCAGCTCCCCCAGCCAGCCTCTTCCCTAAATTCAGAGAAAATCCTTGGAGCTGAGGTCCACCACGGACATTCCTTCTCCCACAAGCAAGACCATTCATCGACTCCTAATTTTGTTTTATTTCTTTCAGCTGACTTGGCACTGAAATGGAGTTTAATGAGTGAAGATCTAACTGTCTGAGACTGACAACTTTAGTGGTGTTAATGCATCCTGTGCAACTTATGCATAAAATAGACAACTTCTCAAGGTCACTGGATATTTGCTTTGGTGCAGCAGCAACAGTATCAATCTTCCTTCTAAACCCAGCAGATCAGATAAAGCCAAGGGTGTATTTAGAACCTAACTCAGGAACACAAAAAGGACATGTTCTCTCCAGGTACTCAAATGATTCTTTTAAATTAGCAGGTGATTTAGTGACATTAACCTTGAAGGGCCCCAAATCTATCCAGCAAATCTAAAAGGAATGGAACCGATTTCTCTGGATTGGTGAGGTATAAAATTACATCGTCAGTGTATAATAGCTGAAACTCTCTTATTGATGATTAACCACATTTATTAACAGCAGCCTATAATCCCAAGATGTTATTTGTACAATGACTGAGATGTAATATAGAGCTTTCTAAAGGACCAGATCATGAAATGCACCAAAGGTCACCACAAAACCCCGGAGAAATTACAACATCAGTCTTGAAAGAAATCTATAGTTAGTTCTATTGGCCCTTCTGTCTAGTGCAAAACAATTCTGACAGGTTGATTCCTCCAAAAGTTTCCTTATTTTTTATTTCAACCCCTGATTGCAACTTTAGACCCAAGCCCTAGCTGTGCTGGAGATTTTAGCTCTGTTAATGCTGATGGAAACTCCTGGGAGGCTGGGAAGAGCAGCTTTGATGAGCTTTGGGTACAAATCCTGAGGTGGTAGGGGAGAGGAAGCTTCAGAGCATCTGGCAACAACACCTGCTTACTCAGGTGAGGTTTATTTAGTTGTATGGTTTTTTTTAGGGATCTTTACAGAGCTCAGCAGATCGGTAGAAATGCAGGAGTCACAATATCCAGTTGTACGTCTTCATTCTGCCTCCTTCTTGCCCCCAAACTGCCTGATGTTAAAATCTCAGCAACTGAATTTCCTTGGAAGAAGAAGCTCCAGCTAATCAGTGGTTGGAGTTACCTTAAGTTCCACTAAGTAGTTTCTCCCCAAATTTACTTTGTGCTGGAAAATGGACCTAAGTAATGGCAAATAGCAAAAGTTCTACCGACTTTAGATGTATTAAAAGTAATAAAAGATATTTTTAATACAAATTAACTTCCAGTAAAAATGAATTAGCTTGTTCCTGGAATGTAACTTGGGAAAGCCCAGCTGCCAGGGCTGTTAATCACATCATGCCTTCAACAATATGAACTGTTTGCAGTGGGTGAAGTGCTTCCACCCAAGTGGAGTTTCCTGATGGATTAATTTCCACCCGGAATTCCCATTCCTGCTGTCAGGATGAGCTAACCATGGGCTGAGCACCAAGGATCCCCCAAAACATCTCCATGGACCAGCAGTAGTGGTCCAGCCTCTCTGTAAAGTTTAAATGCAGGCAATTTAGTTTTCACTTGTTTTAAACCTCAGATTAAGTCAGGGCTCCTCAGTAACCCCCATGTTCACCCTTGCAAAGCAGTGCTGTGTTTTGGTCAATAACTGATGTGTTCCATCTCAGAGCTGGTGGTGTTTTGGTGTTTCGGTGTCTGTCCTTCTGCATGTGGTCTATAAATCACTCTTGAAGCCCTTGCAACTGAAAATCATCTCTCAGTGTAAAGACAAAATTGCCAGTGAAGCACGAGGGTGTCCAGCTCACCCACCTGGAGAAACAAAACTCAAAACTACATCTCACTCTCCACTCTGTCCCTCTCCACTTGCATGAAATTACTGAGGCAGAGAGGAGGCAATTTGTCCTGAATTTTAAATAACATTCCATTGCAAAATGCTGGAGTTAGCAGTGGCAGCTAAAAGCTTTGCTTTGGCTTTCTGAGCTGAGGAGGAAATGCAGTCTAACCCACAAGATGTTAAAAAAAAAATTACCAAAAAAAATTATATAAACCTAGAACTGAACTATTCTCTTGAAAATCATTTGAAAAGGGCAGAGTATTGGAATTTGAGACAACAGGAAGAAAAATGATCTTACTTTGGAAAGTCTGTTTGCATTCTAATGAGAGAGGTTATTCTTGGGAAAATAGGCACCTTTCCTGCACTCCTGCAGCAGCGGGTGGGATGTCAGGGACAGATATCACACTCCCTCTGACTTCTTCATGTTGGACAGACAAAAATTACAGCCATTGACAGCAGTTAATGAGAACCTCTGAATGGAGCCAGTTCCATAAAAGGAGTCTATTAGAGCTGAAAGTGGCTTTCCTCCTTCAAAAATATTGTGGAGAGCTTGAAATGCTTCCCTCTCTTGAATTAAGACAAGAAGCTGACATCTTTGAAACCTTTGCAAACCTATAATCAGAAGAAATATTTCACACTGGAAAACTGAAAAGGGTTTTCGTCTGGTATTTGAACAGCTCCCTCCCCTCCATAATTAAATAGCTAAAAGGTAGCATAGTTCTTTGTTTATTTTAAAGTCATGACATTAATAATTCTGCATTAATTTAAAAATGGAAAGTCATATTGAACTGGAAAATTGGCATTTTTCAGAGAAAATGTCAGAACAAAATGTTTTGACAACCCTCAAACCTGAAAAAATATGGTACTGAGGAACAAGCCAAAACCATTCCCCAGCTTGTAAAGTTTCACCATCCTAAGGAAAAAGTTGCTGGGGAAAAAGAAAAGCCAGTTCTAGAGCTGGCTGTCATTTGTGTGTGTTGTACAGGTATCCCCAGGCTTTCTGGTGGAGCTGCTGATCCAAGGACCTCCTTCCACTCCCAGAAGGCATCTTCAGGGCTATCCTCATCCCTTCCTCCTTGTGATTGCCTGTGCTCAGCTCTGGAGGAACCAGGCTGAAAAAAATGTCTCCAGAAGAGAATTCCCCATGGCCACAACTTTTACAACCACTTTTCCATGTAGCCTGATGCTCTCCCACTCTGGGTAAGAGCTCCCTGTGCCCTTGCAGCCCAGAGCTGCTGTTCCTCCCTTCCAACCTGCTGAAATCCCTCATTTTCACTCTTACCAGCTGTGCCTGCGGTCCTGGGGAGAGATGAATGCCCTCTGCAAGGCCTGGAGGTGGGAGCATTTCCTCCTCGGAGCTGTGATCTCTAGTCAGGCTGGGCATTGGCGGCGGAGCTGAGGGTACCAGCGATCCTCAGGGATGCTCGGAGCTGAGTGGGGATTTGGTCCCGCTTTGGTCCTTCCTGCATTACCCCATCCCCTGGTCTCCCCTTCTCCCCGCCCTGCCCATCCAAGAGGAGCTCCACAGGAAGGTCTCTGCGCAAACACGAGCATCTCTCCCTGTAGATGAGCAGGAGGAGCAGATAAGGAGGGTTGGATGACAGAGGAAGGCTGCAAATGAGCTCCCATTAGCAATTGCTGTATATCTGGTGAGGGGCTGGTAAACAGTTCGCACTTATCTCTCTGCTCAGCATTTAGCTGATTTCCATAATGAGCTCCATTGAACTGAGAGGCCTCGAGGTGTCCCAAGGCTGTTGAGATGCAATGTGTTCTCTAAATCTGATTTATGTAAAGGTGAAGGCAATTGTGTTAACAAAGGAGAGGAACACGATCAACATGCAGCCGGCGCTGGGAAGAGCGCGGTGCCCGCGCCCGGCGCTCTCCGAGCGGGATCTGACAGCAGCCAGGGAGACACTGAGATGCAGCCTTGGAAAACACAGCCAGGAGGAAGATGCGTGAGGCTTATTTATTGTTGTCTTCATTTTTTTTTTTCGCCCTCCCCCCTCTTCAGAAGAGTGAGAAGCTCTGAGGTTTGCACAACATCTCAGAGGGAGCGGAGCTTCATGTGCCGGGTGGCTGCAGGGTCCCTGCGAGCCCCAGTGCTGGGGCTCTGTGCCACCCTCACTTCCACCCTCAGCCCTATCTCAGCCTGCCAGGTTCCTCTGCAGAAATCTCACTCTGGGCCCCAGCACAATCTCAATTCCTCCTGCTTGCTCAGGCGCAAAATCCTGCAAACCCCAGCAGTCCCTTCTGCGGCTTTGAGTCTATCTGTCATAACCATGAACAAAGGAAAGAAAACTCACACAGGCCTTTTACAAAATCACTTATTTCTTTGCATCATCTCTGAGGGCCTCTATTTCCATCCTGTGTCCAGGCACTCCATGCTGACAATCAGAGAAGCTTTCCAAGGTCATAAGCATCAGCAAATACTTGGAGGCAGCTCTGAGGCAGGTGGACCTTGGCAGATTTTGGCCACAGTTTACAGGCAGCTACTAAAACTATAAAATAATTTCACTGGGGAGAAAGTAGAAATCTTGTCATGTGACTGAATAGAAATTAAGACTCTTGGAAAAGGAAAAAAATCACTGGAAAGAGATGCTATCATTGGGAATAATTCTACTTGGGTTGTAATGGGAACTGCATGAGTCAGTGGAGCTTTTGCATGGCTGGATGATTCAAGCAAGGATAATCGTAAAGAGAGATGAGTAGAACATGAAGAAAAAAGGATTGAATGCATATTTTTCTCATGGTAAATTAAGAGAAGGTTGTAGGAGTGGAAATTCAGACAAGGCAAATGCAATGGAATATTGTCACAACAGAACTGGCCATCTGCATCTGCTTTGCTCCCTGCTCACAGGGTGGGGATGACAATATCAGCACGGCTCTCTCTGAAGGAGAAAAGAGGGGGTTTTCTGCTAGTTTGCATTTAATTGTGTATTTTGCAAATTTTTTACACCAGCTATTCTGCTAAGCTGGGTTTCATATGCAACAAACACTAACCATATAAACAACATGTCTGTCCCAAACCCTTATTACAATTCCCAGAGCCACTCGCAGGCTTTCTGAAACCCATTATTATAATTATAATCAAGAATCACAGGACACTGTGATTTGTGCCAGAAATACAGATACACTGAATTGGTTGTACAGGCCACAGATAGAGAGAGTGAGAGAAAGGACAGAGAGAGAGAGATGCAGCTTCAGCACTGCTTAATTCAGGCACAGTAACACCCACCCTATTTAATTTTTCCTCTTTCATTTTCCAATTTAACTTCTAGCTGCTGAAATCCAGGCTAATATTTGCTTTGTCCTCTTTATTCTTCTTCATCCTCAAAGCAGGGATCCCTGGTTTTCTGCTTCACATCTCCAGCAGCCCCTTCCCTGGGAGAGGAGGCAGGTCTGCTTCAAGGTGCAGCACTCAGCACCTCTCCCGCAGAGGGAAGGAAAACCCCCCTCTGGAAACTACTGCAACACTATTTAGCAGATGCAAAATGCAGGTAAACTCATTGGGAAATGCAAATGCAGCATGGATTTTCATTTTATTAGGCTTTTGCACACAGTTCCTCTCTCCTGAAGCACTTTGCAATCAAAAAGACCCTGGAGTGGACTATTTTGAGCCCTGATTCTTCATGCTAAGAGGTGATGCTGATTAGGTAGCACCAGCACAAGGCACTGACACCAATATTCTGCCAGAGGGTTTTCTCAGAGAACAGGGGCCTGATTCTGTTCTCATATTAGCATATTTAGGGAGTTACACTGCGGTGTCCAGCTGCTGTCTGGGCATTGGAACAGATTCAATCTTCCCAGGTCTGTGCTTGGAACAAACAGCTCCTCAGGGTTCCTTGCATATTTGGAAGTATACTTTTATTTAGGTGTGTGTATTTGTGTGTGTGCACGTGTACATTTGAATATTCTTTACAAGCACCAGAATGTGCATGAAGAAGATGATGAAACAGAGGAACCAACACCTCCTGCATGAGAATGAGAGCAAAGTGTGCCAAGAATGGCTCTTGCTTAAAATGCCTCACCTCTCCCTGTCTGAGAGCCACCTCAGTGCAAATCTCTCTGCAGGAACAGAAAACATAACGCCCAATGCATTCTGTTCAGCCCAGAAATGGAGAGCAAGGAAGTTGAGGGCAGCTGCTGGATCAGGAATGGAGGCACCATGGATGGTCTTTACATCCCAGTTGCTCTGGTTTGCTCACAGGAGAACACTTGAGGACTCTGGTACTTCACTTCAGATAAATTTCATCTGTTTCCCAGTCCGACCAAACCAGCCAGTGTGGCAGTTATTTGTTTCCTTAAGATGATTATAGCAGATAGCTCAGCTCAGAAGCCTGGTTACACCCAGGGGTGGCTCAAAAGACATTGCAGAGGACAAAAAGTAGGACAAAGCAGCCTGAGATCCCAGGGTAGAGTAAATCATGTCAGAGTTTTACATTTCTTTGAGTCTGCAGATACCACAGGAGTCCATTGGCTAGATGCACCTCTCAGTACCCACAGGCAGAGCATAAAGGAGTCAGTCTGAGTTACACCAGAGGGAATTTGGCCCCTTCTGTTTCATGGTCGTTGCCAGCTCCATTCACACACACAGAGGAAAATACTGCCCAGGCTGAAGCTGAGCCAAGATGACCACAGAGGTCATGAATCTATAAAAATTATTAACACTTATTAGTATAATAATCCTTTTTATGGCACCATAAAGTTACATGATGCCTTTCAGGATGTAGATAAACTCCATTCCCTGTAGTGAGGGGCCACTTCTCCCACAGAATTCTCTGGATTGCCTGTGTGCAACCCCTACTCTTCATCTTCACTGCCCTGGGACATCATCCATTGATCAAATCTTCTGTGGGAGGAGTCCTTGAACCTCCTCTGCACGCTTCCCCCAAAAAGGCCTCCAGGGATGTGGAAAAAAAAATCATATATATTCTTTTCAGGTTTTAATAGTCTAAATGTGGAAAAAATTTGCATTTCCTTTGTCGCACCTTTGGGCTATAGCTGCTGTTCCTGTGTTCTGCAGGGAAATGTGGGGTGCAGTGGGAGGATGGAAGTGGGCTTGTTCTGGAAAAGTAGGACAGATGAAGTTTTTGCACTCGATTTTCCCATGAGGTGACTGGATGATCTGAGGGATGCTGCAGGAAGTTAGGCTTGGAATCATACTAACATTACAAAAACGATGAGATTTCCTGCACTCCCAAGTGCCAGAGACCACAGGGAGAACTGTAGGGCTGGAATGGGAGAGAAGATCTCTTGAGGAGGACAAATAATGCTGCAGCAGAGAATCCTATTTCTGGACAAAAATAAAATGCAGTTCCCAGGCTTTTCCCCACACACGTAACTCTGGGTCCTTACAGAAATAACACACATTTTTTTTCCTCCAGTAATAGGAGGTAATGATAGATGGCCCAGAACACAGTGTTTGATTAAAAATGACTAATCAATTCGTTCAAGATCAAAAATTAACCTGCCAGAACCACTGAAGCTTTCAGACCCAAGCAGGTTGGATTTTTTTGCTGCTGGTGTGAACCTGTGTGGGGAGAAAGCCTCTCCTGCTGTGCAGCCCTGTGGAGTCGCAGCCCCGGGTCAGGCAGTGTGTGACAGTCTGGTGAGAAACCCAGGCTGCAACTGCTCCCTGCTTTGGGTGGTTCTTGGAAGTGTTTTAGTCCAAAATAATTGCTCAAACACTGGCTTCTGGGAAATGAATCTCTTGTCAGCTTCTGAGAGAGGAATTTCTGTGTATGGAGGCTTTTTGAGAGTTGGTTTTTTTTTTTTTGATTGTGAGCTAAAAGTTATGATTTGTGATGCAGAGAAGGAATGAGCAAAAGAACTTGAATTTGCCATGAGATTGTTGTTTAGGAATTCTCAAGTTTAAAGTTGCTACTTATACACTTCCAGACATTACTTTTTTTCCCCCCAAAATCACTGTCTTACTTGATTAAAAGATGCACAGCCTTGATTCGTTTCTTATCCCCTTGCCACCCACTCCCCCTGATACAAATGGTTTTAAGCAACATTACTCTAGACAGCAGATGTTGCTTGTTTCAGCTAAAATAAGATAATCCAATGCTTAAAAACCCCAAAGAAAACAATCAACTCAATTTGATTGGGAATGCTGATAAAGTAAGAACAATGACCCCACTTCTGACTGCTAAATGCACTTACAGTCCTTGACATTGGCACATACAGATCGCAGAAATCTCAGTTCTGGTTGGTATCAAAGTGCAATAAAAGGGAGTTACATTGACTTGGAGTTTCTACCAACAGCAGAAAAGAATAAAAAAATCAGCACGTGGTTAATGAAGATGAATAGACGCAGGGAAAATGGAATTTTCGTGTTTCCAGGGGATTTAAAACAACAGTGAGTAAAATCTTCCTAATAACATAATTTAAAAAAATAGCATGTGGATGTGAAATTAATCTGGGCTGCCACTGCATTGATTTCAGCTGGCTTCAGGCTGAGGCTTTTCTTCAGAGGGAAGTAAAGACCATGGACAGGAGAAAGTGACCCTGAAAAATCTGTGTTTGTTTTGGCACGGGGCAAAAGCAGCATCCCTCTGTAAACTCTGCTCCCACATCCAGGGCATGGATGTGACATCCTGGGCATGGATGTGACATCCTGCAGTGGGACACCAGAGGACACCAAGTTCTGGGGGTCCAAGGGACTCCCTGGGGTGCAGGACTTGTAGGAGGTGTTGGAGCAGCCCTGATCATGGCTTTCCCAGATCATGGAAATCCCCTGTACAGAGGGATCTCTGCGTCCTCCACTTTGTGTTTTCTGCTTTCTCCAAGGTAATGTCTGTGACAGTAGGAAAGAAGAGCTGAAGGGACATGGAGACAGCCATGGGAGTGGTGTAATCCTAGAATTGTGGGTGTGTAGGCTTGTAGAAATGCAGGATACAGCAGTTTGTGTCCTGCCCTCAGCCTGCAACACTTTTGCTGTGCAAACATGAGGAAATCACCTCAATTCATCTTCCCCTAAAATTGGGAAGTAGACACTCACCTTCACTTTTCGACATCTATGGATTAAAGGACTTGTCTGGGTGATTTTATCAGCAGGATGATTTTAGTTCTACGAAGAAGTGAAGCCATTCTGCTGGACAAAAGAGAGATCGGTGTCCCTGAGGCAAAAATTTAGGAACGGATTCTCCGGCTGCTGCGGGGCTGCAGGAACACAACTCCTGAGCTCAGCAGCATGTGGTGCCCCTCTCAGCGAGGGGAGGCAGCTGGAGGATGCAGGTCTGGCCGTGGTTTGCTCCAGCTTGTGGCAGCAGCAGGTTCTCTGGAGCGCCTCTCCATCTTCCTGAGGGATTGGCTCAGCACAGGCAGCGCTCGGTGCAGCCTGACACAGCAGTCACATAAGGTCAGGCTCACAAGATAAACGGCCCTGTGTGTGTGTGTGGGGCTCAGCTTCCCCAGCGTTATGGCACAGGAGCCACTCTTCCATTACATGGAGATCTATAAGGAATCGCTGCCATTAACGGACTCCATTAAAAGCAATACATGTGGGAAAAATTGCACTTTGATTTAGTTTCGCAATGTGGAGATATTGGCAAGATAATCACATAAAAGTGACACCTTTTATAGCCAAGCTCTTTGATTTTATGTCAGTGAGTTTCAATTTCTCACATTTTTATGTTCATATATAGGTCCTTGTTCTAATGTATGCATTAGCTGGCGTAAAGGTTAAATAGATTGTTTTAGCATTTTGGGATACACATTGTGGATATGCACAAATCTTCAATGAGCTGGGTGAATTATTTTGGGTAGGCAGGAACTGTGAGAAGGGAGCAGGGATTATTCCTTTGACTTGGTCCCATCTGGAAAGAAAAAAAATAAAAGGGGGAACAATGAGAAAAAAGTATTCTATATATGTAATTTGATTTGAAAAACAGATCCACAGGCTTCCCAAGAACTGTCAGAAGGAACAGATGGTGTGGGTCACCCTGCTCCATGAAATGCTCCGAATCTGAATATTTATTTTTAAACGCAGAAAAATATCTATTCCTCGTGAGGCAGATTGTGATCTCCCTTACATCAGCAAAACTGTCTGGAGCTGGGATTGGCACTGGATTGATGCTGGGACTCACAGGGGGCTGCTGAAGCTGAGGCCATAACCTGCCCCCCATGGAGAAAGTCAGCTTCAAGGTCTGGTTCCACCATTAAGCAGCTGAGACTAAACTCCTGTCTTGTTCCAGTGACTGCGCAACCAGAATATTCTTGATGCAGAAAATCCTGGTGGTGAAGGTACTCAGTGTAGGTGCTGAGTCTCCTGTAGGAACCACAGGTAAATCAGGAATGATGTTGTTAGTGTGACTTTTAAAAGAATTACAGGTAAATCGGAAATTATGTCATTAGTGTGACTTTTAAAAGCGTTTCACACTTGCCTGTGGGGTGAGGCAGGACAGGAGTTTGCTCCAACCATCCCTTATCATCACATTTAGGCTGGGCCAAACACACCTCGGGGAAGTCATATTTCAACAGCCCTTAAACCACCCCGGTATATTTAATCTCTCAATTCATCTTTTCTCTCCCTATCCTCAATCTCTGTTCTGCAAACCCTTCTCCCCATGTCCCTGCTACTTTACTAAGAAGTATTTGAAAGACTAGTATTACAAGTCTGGGTTCTAACAGGTAATATATTTCTCTCTCTCTTGTCTTTTCTCCCTTTTAAGTTATTTTTGAAAGTCTTTTGCCTCTATCAGTCCCTGAATCTGAATGGATTACTCTTCAACTCATGAAGGGAATTCAAGTTGTCTCTTTAAATCTTCCTCTACCCCCTCACTTCACATACTCCCAACACCTCTTTGTCATTCCATTTCACCTCATTTAAATATTCAGCCCAATTTCAAGGCTTAATAATGATGAATAAGATTGAGATTAGGATTTAATAAGAGTGTTAAGGAAAGATTTGTCATTCCAATGGCTGTAGGTCTTGGCTGAAATTGAACTGGCATCTGGCCTCTGGGCATGCGCCAAGTGGAGCTCTTGGCTGGCTCCAGTTATGGATTTCTCCAGAAGAGAGGAAAGGTTTTCTTCACTCAGCTCTGGCGTGCAGGGATGACTTACTCCTGGCTAATTGTCTTCTCACAATCCACTTCCTGCAATAAAGGCAGTTTGACTCAAGGTCTGGAAAGCCTGGGAGCTCCATGTCAATTGGGGCATTTTTAGGTACTAGGTCTTGGCTGTCTTCATCAGTGCACTTCACATCCAGGTAAGACTCAGGGAGCCAAATCAGTGCTTTTCTGGGGTCTAAATCCCCATCCTGGAACTGAGATGAATTGCAGTGACAAAGTCTAAATCCATGTCTAAGTCTCAGACTGAATTTCAACAAGGATGAGTCGAGCTTGGCCTCCATGCAGGTGCAGCTGTCAGATCAAAGCTCAAGGAGGAAACGTGTGCTGGGCACTCTAAATTCCATTATTGCTTTGCAGACATCTACTAATGCCATTAACTGCGTGCAGGATGAGCTGAGTATCTCCTCTGGGAGCTGCATATGTGGAGCTGAGCAAAACCCCCTGGACCAGCAAGTCCAGGAGTAGCTCGATGCTGAAGCAGAGTGTGCTGAGAGCTGAGAACACACAGCGTGATGTGCCTGCATGCCAACGTGGAGAGTGCTATTGAGGGGATGGGAGAATGCCAGAATTTCTTGGAGGAGCTGCTTCCAAGCTGAGCTAATCTTCTGTCACTTGGTGCCCTTAATGGGAGAGTCAGGCTGCAGGAAGTCATTTGACATAAAATATGGTGTGTCAAACACAGCAAGCCTCATGTTTGAGATGTATCCCACATTCCCCAAACCCCTCTGCAGCCCCTTGTGCCTCTTTTTTCTCCAAGAGACACCCCTTGGGCTGTGCCAGGCTCAGCACCGCGTTAGGCTGAACACTTGTAAAACCTCGTTGATGTCCGTGATGCTTGGGCTGAAGATGTTGGACCAGAGACGTTGGCTCAAACTGCTTTGACAGGGGCTTGCTGGAGTGTCTGAAACCTTGTGCACACGAGGCCCAAAGAGGCTTAAGGCTTCTCAAGATTTAGGGACAGATTCCTGGTGCAGGGAAAGCACTGAAGCTGTTTTAAAATCAGGGGGTTTGTGCTGCTTTACTCCAGGCGAGGGTGGGGCTGGGGGGTGCTCTCACTGCTTAAATTGCTCTGCAGTTTTAGAGAGTTTACAGTAAGCCTCTTAAACTGCTCTAAGGACTTACAGTATCTTAAGCCTCTTAAATTATATTTTAAAAAAGTGTGGTATTTTTGGCAGAATCTACCGTTTGGAAGGATTCGAGGTTAGGAGAAATCAAACTTGGCTTGCTTGATGGATTTTATTGAGAATTAAATACATTTGATGAAATATGGTTTTAATAATTGAAAAATTATAAACTGAAATAATTATTTTGCCAGTCTACATTAATGGAATTGCTTGTGAACATACATTAAAATATTCAAACTGGCAGAAAATGCCATAATTTTTAAACTCACAATTTCCTGGTGTAGGTGTTATTAATTTTTCAACCACTCATCCAATTTTCTTCAAGCTTGACTTAATTTTTATGTCACAGTTACCTCTACAAAATAAGACAGTTTGGCAAGTCCACCCCTACCTACTTTTAAGAAATCAAAATGTGAAATGTCTGATGAGAATATAAGAGGAAAATTCATTTTTTTTTCAAATAAGTCAAAGAAAGATCTTCTGGAATTCCTGAAAATTAAATAACAAAGAAAGTACCCCAAATCTCTTAGAGTGAGACTAAATTTAACAGATTTTTTCATGCACAATTGAAAAGAGAGATTAAAAGAAAAGAAATTGGAAAGTTAATGTGACTACAGAGGTGGTGACAGGCCTTTCCCATCAAACTCATTAACTGCTCAATTTTAGTGACTCTTTGAGCATGATGATTTTTTTTGTGACACGAGACAAAAATATTGATCTTTCCTATGTTCCATCATAACTAAAGTGCATTTAGAATGTACCAGCAGCAGTTCCACATAACTGGCCTTACACACACACACACACAAAGAGGAATTTTAGGCTTTCCTTCAAATTTCATCAGTAAGTTGCATCTCTTCTCCACCTGCCTGTCATAAAAATGGTCAAAGAAAAGACAGCAAGGCTTTAGTGGTCACGGGAAAGACAGCAAGACTTTCCCATGGAAATCTTGTGTCACCTCTGAGAAGGAGCTCGGGCTTTAACAGCTCTGGTGCAATGTCTGGAGTCCATCCACATGAACAAATGGGCACCATATGTGGTTGACAGCCAGTTCTTTCAATTCCAGCAAAGCCAATTGATTTGAGTACACCAATTTCATAGAGGTCTGTTGGGAGCCATCAGATGAGCCTCGGTTTTGACAACTCAATCAGCAAGAACGTTCTGTTCCTACAAGGCGAGGGAGAAAGGAACTGCTAACCAAAATCTTCAAGCCAGACTCGCATCAGATCTGCACTGCATCTTTTCTGAAGCTCCATAAACTGATTACTTTAAAAAGTGAACATGTTCTGATTGTTTTGCAATCCAGTGTCCAGTTACAGAAGTTGTCAACATGGTTCAAACCTGAAGGGGTGCTGGAAAATGTTTATTTGAAAGAAACCAAGGCACTCCTTTGCCAAAAAAGAATGAGAGCCAGTCTGCCCAATTCCACTCTGTACTCAAGAGAGAGGTGGGGACAAGTTTCCTCATACTTTTTGCACTTGAATATTCCAGCTGAATTTCACAGACCAAATCAGTTTCAGCATTTTTGAGTTAAGTATCTGAATGCCCAAAATGCTGCTGCACAATGACATAAACTTCTAAAACCACAATTTGCCTTTGGAAAGTTACTGGTTCTGTTGCACAGAAGAAAAGTTTGCAGATGCAGTTCTTATGGCCAAACATTTTCTTATTATTTCATGCTGTCAGACCTGTGCCAGTTGTTGCATTCTCCCCCCTCTGCCCTTCTAACACACATGAGTTTGGAGCTTTAGCACATCTTTGATGTGTCTGAAAGTCAGGGCACCATCACAAGCTCTGGGCGTCACTTCCAGAGGTATTGGGACACATTCTGGTTTGATTTTTTTAGTTATTTCCACCTCTCTGCCTGCAGTCAGGCCTTGCTTATCCACCACCTGAGCTTCAGCAGTCCTTCTAAACATTTTGTTATTGTTTCAGTGCTCCTCTAACAACAAGACCTTGGCACATCTGAACCCCAGCCTCTTTTTCCCTAGGAAATGATTGAAAATAGCAGCAATTATGGAGGAGAGGAGGGGGGCGAAGAGGGGAATTGTTTTGTGTTTATCATTATTATTTAGTGGATATTTTTGTAACATCTTTTAGAGATTAAGTTCAATTAGGAAACAGATGGCACCAAAATATCGTCAAATGTTTCTGATGGGCAGCAAATTACCGACTTAATTATGTAAATAATTAAAATTTATGTTTACACCTGATCATCCAAATGAGGGTGAAAATACCAATTTCAGGGTTTGTAATGATTGCTGGCAGGGTGTCAACCTATGAACAAGTCCCTTTCTTCAGCTTCAGATGTCCCCTTTAGATCCTGGAACAGCCAGAAAAACCCTGGAAAAGGGAAAAAAAAGAAAGAATGAAGATTTGTGATTAAGTTTCTGTCCTGCTGGTGGTCTCCTGAGGTTAAATGGAATCCCTGTGTTGGTTGAGAGGACTTTGTTATGAGCAGGCTCTCACTGCACCCAGAGCTCAACCCAAGCTGGTTTGGTGCACTTGGTTGTGCAAAGGTGTTGTGAGGGGCAGCTCTTGCACTGAAAGGTTTAAAGGCCAAACAAACAGGGCTGACATGTAGCCAAAAATAAAATAAAGTAAAAAAGGAGGCAGAGCAAGAGGGAGTCAGACAGTTTTATTAACTTCTGTATTATAGATGCAGAACTGAGGCACAGAAAGATAAAATGTGTGATTCTCATTTGCACTAAATTTGCTTTCCACTACTCTGACAGCATAAACGGGCCATGAAGTGGGTATATATTACATTTACACTCTCTTTTCATTTCTCCCATGATGTTAAAATGCTTCAGTGTTAGTGAATATCAGGCCCAAAATGATTTCTCTAAGATCACAGAGGAAATCGATGCCACTGAACCCACATTTCCTCAGAGCCACCTCAGTGCCTCAGTTACACAACATCCTGTCACCCCTCTCCGGGCAGGACCTTGTGTACACAGCCACAGGTTACTAAACTTGATTTAGAGGTCAGCTTTTTGAGGAATATGCAGAGAAAACTTGTCAGCTTTTCCTTGTCTTCTCTTGCCTTTGCTTATACCTGTAGATCATGGTGGCAGGAGAACAAAGAAATTAAAGAAAACCTCTGAAGCAGAGGTAGAGATCGGCGTGGTGACCTCTCACTTCAGCTTTCTTGTCTGTACATGCCAGGTTAATTTTTTTCCCAGACAGAGATGGAGCTGCTAAAATCCATCAGGAATCACTGTTTGTGTTGTTTCCAGTATCTTATTTCCTAGGAAAGATATTAGAGCTGTATTTGCCTGCAAAAACTAAAACTCCTTAGGACATGGGTTTGCTTCATCTGCTCCAGAGGTTGGGATAGGTAAAATATCAGATAAAGCCCTGTGGGTTTGATTCTGAGCCATCTTTGAAGGTCAAAACCGGGCTTTTGTGGTTCTTCCTACTTTCTGTGTCACAGGTTCTGCAATATTAAGATTTTTATCTTAGCCCTATTTTATCAGCACTCTTCTTCCATCCCTAATTTGGAGCCAGTGGGGGTGGGGAGGGGAGAGGCAATAGGGAGGTCAGACAAATGCTTCTATTGATATCCCTGTAATAAAAAGAGCTTTACTTTCCTTTCTGCTGATAGCAGTCAAAGGAGCTTTGCTTTTGATAAAATTTACCTTGGAGCCAGAAACAACAGAAGCTGCTCTGATTTCATCAGCCCTTGTATCTGAGGAGACGTGAGCACTTAGCAGCAATGAAAGAGGATGGAATAGGGCAAATTCCTCCCCTCAGCTCAGCTCCCACCTCTAATGCCTAGTGCTCAGTTTCAGTGCCTGGTCCCACCATGGAGATGGAGAGAGACGCAGAAAAACATGGATACACCTTCACACCTTCACACGGATGTGCTCAGACCTCACCCTGCACGGAGCAGGTTTGTTTTGCATGAGCTCTGTATCTGTAAATTTGCTTGAAGTCATGTCCTACAGGCAGAGGTGTTGACCTGGATCATGGTCCAAATGGAAATTTCCTCAGGAGGACACTGGTTGGAATGATATTGGAAGGATGACAGCCTTGTCTCTCCAACTGTCCTCACTGGGTGGAGTGACATTGAGAGGATGATAATAGCCTTGTCTCTCCAATCACCCTCAGCACTGCTTCAAAGTCAGGGAGGAGCCTGTCTTCCAGGACTTAGAGCCTTGTTATCACAAGCAGATTTTATGGTCTAAGCTCTCCCCCAAACAGCCATTTATCAAATGCTGCCTGGCTCTTAATTCCTTATTTAATGTGTTAGTAACCACTTCAAAAAAGTACCTGTGCCCCATAACGCCAAAGTACTTCATCATAAAAGGTAATGATTATGATTATGGTCTGCATAAGCAAAGGCCATTGCCTGGTCTGTGCTGGCAGTGTAAAGGGATTTTCTTCCCCTCTCCTTCCACTCCACTCCAAAATGTTCTCCCGTGCCCCCACAGCTGTTAACACTGCTCAGAGCAGGTGCCACATGTGGCTGAAATGACTCAGAGTCACAGCCCTCATTCAAGGGTGGAAATAAAACCTATTAATTCTTTTGGAGGCTGCTTCCCCCCGAGGCCTGGGCTCTGTGCTGGTGACATGGAGCTGGGAGTGAACACAGGAGGATAAAGGAGGATACTGCAGCCTGTGTCTGTGTCCCTAGGGAGTGATGCTCATCAGGGGATAGAGGGGTTGAGCTGTGATATCCAGCCAGTTTTGGGTTCTCATCTAAGGAAGTTTTAGTGGAGGAAGGCTTCAGCTCAAGCAGAGTCATCAGCAGGCAGGAAAGGTCCCCACACCCCACATCAGCCTTGACAGAAAATCCTCACCATCCCTTTGCTCTGCCCAGACCTCTCCACTCTGGTGCAGCCAGGACAAAGTTCATCCATCCCAAGGAAATGTCTCATTGTCACCCAGGATTGCACACTGCTTTGGAAAGGGTGGGCAAAATGACAGCCATCAGCCTGAAAATATTCTCTTTTCCCCTATTCTTTCCTCCTGAAGCAGGGGATAAAAGCAATATTTTTATTCTCTGTGGAAAAGAGATCTGCAAAGCACTGCTGGAGAAGGATTCCAAGTGGCTTCCAGAGGAAATCTCTGCCAATCTACCTCACTGTCGATTAGCACAGTGGTTTAAGCAGCTCAGGGTAATATTTCTCAGCAGACAGCTGTAAATGCTCATTGTCAATATGTACAAATAAATATTTCAGGTGGAACAGACAAAGAATGGTTCATGTCTCCTCTCAAACACACCGTGGGCTTTTCCCTTCTGTTTTCTTTCTTTTAAAAAAATACATTAGTATAATTCCAAGAAAGCCCTGAGAAGAGGGACATGAGGATGTATATGGGCAAAGCAATTCTGATTTTCCCCTGCTCTTCTGGCCTATCCAGGTTTTGCTGCATGGCAGCATTGTCCAGTGAGGAGAGCAGGAGTCAGGAGAAATGGTTTCCACTCCTGCCCTTGCAATGTGACCTTAAGCAAGTTGCATTTACACTCTGTCTCTTTCTTTCTGCCCTCCTGTAGCTTCTTTCTTTGGGATTCTTTTTTTTTGTCTATTTTTTGTGAAAAGTACCATCCATATTGGATGCATTTGAAAAGAAATCCAAGTCCGGTGAGGATGCTGGAAGCTATTGTAAGAAAAATTAGAGTTTTTAAGCCCCACATGGCCAATTGCCTCCTTACACCACTGAGCACTGTGATTGTACAGTTTGTCCTACTAACTCAGCAGGGGGAGTTGGAGATTCTCAAATTTCCTTCCATTTTTTTTCCTATTCATTTTCAAAGGTGAAAGCAAAAGCCTTTTTTTTTCCCTGTACGAGTGAAAAAAAATGTTAATATCTTATTTGGTCTTATTTTCCTACACAACTGAGGATTGAAATATGCAGCCACTTCACTGGTTTTAGAATCAAAGCATTCCCTGCATTACGGAGTTGTGTGAGAGGGAATTGAAATTGCTACACGCCCATTCACCACCTAATTGATTTCTCTGACTGTAATGCAATTTTTTCCCCCTGTATCTTTTGGACAAAGCATTTACAGTGATATTGTCTTGCTGTAAGCCCACACTGGCACTGTTGAGTCATTTATAGTGAGAAGTTGGTTGGAAAAATGACAGCAATAACTTCATGCTGGCTGTGAGTGGGGTTCCTGAGTGAGCAAAAGTCTGATTGTAGGTGTCTGGGCTCTTTGGCTCACCAGTATTTGGAAAAATATATAAAGTCCTCAAAAATCCCTTGGCCAATATTTTTTTTGGAACAGAAAGGATGTCACCTCCAAGAAAACCATGATATATGGCAGCCTTCTTTGTTACAGCACAGTATTTTAGAACTATCACTTGCACTTTAGATAACTTGTGTCTCCCTAAAAATATCAAGTTGCAAAGAGATTTCCTGAGAAGCCACAACCCAGGTAACCCACATTTTTACATGAGACGTGCAAAATCAGAGGCAGAGCAGGGGAAAGCAGGGGAGTTTTGGGGAAGAGGCAGCAGAACGTGGGATAGGAGGGTTCAGGAAGGCAGCACTGCACTGCTTGCCCAAGCAGACCACAACAAATGACACATTTTTGGTTGGCTGGTGGGATTAACAGGTGACCTTTAGTTGTGCTGGAAGAATGTATTTAAAAGCTCGGAGCTACTCTGGGGGAGGCTTTTGCTTATGGTTCTGACTCTGGGAACGTTGTGTTATTCATTAATTCAAAACCCAACTTCTATTAATACACAACACACCTGTTTCTTTCCACATTCAAACAGCTTTGTAATGAGTTTGATAAGAAAATACCTGAGTCAGTTAAGATTTATTGGTGAGGCTGCAGAATTGCCCCTCTTTGTCTAAACTACTTTTGAGCCTATTAGGATTTTCACTTATATTTTAACAGCTTGCCTGAAATAAATATGGCCTGATTTCCACCCTGGCTGTTTTCTGTGCACAGCACTGGTCTTTGATGCATACACAAGATAGTAATTAATTTGCAGTTTCATTCACTGAGAGAGACGTGCTATGGGAACGTCTCTGGGTAGATGGCAATTACTGCTTTACAGCACACCACAGGATTTCTAAATGGAGCACCATCTCCTTGCAGGAACTGTTTTCCTTAAAGATCAGAGCTGGCCCTACTACCCCACTATCTCCTTCTCTGGAGTTTGCCTGGAAAATCTCCTGTGTGGTGGGAAGAGGAGGGTCCACGGAACAACAATCCGTGTCTTACAGCGCTCGCAGCATTTGTAAACAACTCACAGTGTTTGCTCAGAGGGATGTTTTTTTTTCCTGCTGTATTTCTGATGAATGCAATGAAATGTGTGGGAAATTAAGGTCTCCTAAGTACATTTTAATTTAGATGAAAAATTATACATTATTACACCATACTGGTGATTGTTCTGACATAATTGATTGGGAGGGCCATCCGCGAAGAACAGCAGGAAAGCTTGACTTTGAGGAGAATACAGAAACAGTTTTAACTGTTTACAAGTGTGATGGAAAGCAGTGTGATGGACTGGAAAACCTGGATTTCGGGTTCCATTTTGCCATTCTTTAGGGGAATCACCTCCTTTTCCTCTGCCTCTCTTTTTCCTCAACAAAATGGCAACACACAAAATAGGGTTGGTGCCAGGGCTGGGGGCAGGGTGGGGGTGGGACGTGGTTCTCCTGTCACAAATGACTTACATGTTGGAAAGGGAGTTTTTATTTCAGTGATAGCACGGATTGGGGAAAATTCAGATCCCATGCAGTGCCACGACTGCCAGGCACTGTAGTGAAAACAAAACAAACAACCTGTAAGTCCCTCAGTTCACCATCTCTCAGGGAACGGTATTGTGTTCCCAAAGATATTCCACATAATATGTGGCAAATAATTTTCCACCCTCCTCTAGGTTTTTGGGGTTTTCACAGATGTAATTACAGTTATTTTCATCTTTCTTGGAGAGGTCATCGTACCTCTAAAGACAGTGTGAAATGGGAGATATTACAGGAAATGTTATGATTACAATAAAGCAGCTCTGCTGCTGTTAATTGCCACTGACAATGTGAGGACAGACCCCAGTATATTCTGTTTCTTACGTTTTTAACCAGTGAATGAGAAATAAGGGTGACTGAACCCCTGTCTGCAACACCCAAATTGCCAGGATTATGGATTGCAGAGGGCACCCAGGGGGCAAAGTTCATCTTTAGAGTGACTGTGATAGAAAACTCAACTCAAAAGGCAAAAGAGAGTAGGGAAGGGGAGAAGAGAGGGGGAAAACTTGCTTTGGATGAAACAGCAGGAACCAGGTGTTCACCTGCCCTGGCTTTCCTCCTAACTCTCAATGTGGGCATCTCCATCCTGCTTGCCTGTCCTGGCTCCCTTTGGTAGCAGCTGGGAGCAATATCCCAAAACAAACACCCTTCATCTGACCCTTTGGGAATGGGATGGGATGAGACACTCTTGGGATGAGAGGATTTTCAGCCACCCTGGCATGTGCTTTGGTGCCTGGTGAGTTGGAGAGTTCTGCACTGAGGGCATTCACCATGGGCAGAAGGCTCCAGGGATCTCTGTTGCTCATAAATTTACATGTTGAAAACAAAGTTTTCCAGAAGCATATGGGGGTTTTCTCAGTAATTTGTGAGATTTTTCCCAAGACTTTTTCACCTCTCAGTGAGGGTTGAAGGCCCAAAAGAATGAATCTCCGTGGGGTGGCTTGAGAGATCTGTGCCATCAATGAACAAGATATTGTTGGGAATTGCAGAAATAGAGGTGAAAGTTGAAAATAATGAGAATTTCAGATAAAGAGTTGGCTTTGGGAAGAGTTTTGGGCAAGCCATTGAGATTACTGAGAACTGCTTTTCCTGTTTTGTAGAAACACTCAGTGCCTTACCTGCTTCAGGAAAACCTGTTATCTAAAGGATGCTGTGAAATCAAAATGCTTTTCCTAAGTGTTTGTTAGGTGTGAGGGGGATATATCTCACCTGTTTGTGCAATCCCAGGCTACAGACAGTTTTGGTTTATTCAGACCCTTATGAAATTATTGCCACAAATCTTTCCTGAACTGAATTGGAGAGTGCATGTCTTTGCCTGAATGGATTTATGCTATCTCCAGAGAACCAGCTGAAAGTTCACACCCTACATGGTCCTTGTGGGGAGGAAGAGCAGGCAGCTCTTGGGGAATGCATTTTGAAGCACTTTTGAAGAGGCCATTGCTGATTTCTGCCTGGTACAGGTTTCACCACACGCTTGATGGGGCTCAAAGCCCTTGAGTCTAAAGGCAGCAGTAGCAAAACCTGAGTGAAAATGTCCCATCTTGACACAAAGTGATGGGGTTTTCTCTGTGCTGTCAATAAAAGCGGCAGCAAAAAGGCCACGCGTGTCTTACATCACAGGAGGGCTTCAGAGATCTTTATCTGATGCACAGGATGTGAGCTGCTTGCTTTTCCCTGGGCTAAATGTCATTCCCAGGAGAACAAGTGCTCTGCCTCACCTCTGCATTTCAGAGCTCAGTGTGTGTATAACAATTATTTCTACTCAGGGTTCTGCTTCAAGTGTCCTTAGGCTCTCCTCATCAACATTAGTCTCCTAAACCTTTTTACATACGAGTTCCTATGAGCTGCTTCTCTGCTCCCCCACCCCCTTTTGATCTTCTTTTATGTTTTTATTATATATGTGTATAATAAAGCACTGAACCCAAACTCAACACTTTCTTCCAATTAAGGCCCTACCAGAGCACAGCTGAGCGGAATAATTGCCTCGCTTGTTTTACACAGAATACTCTATTAGTGGTTTGATCTGGGACTCAACATTCACCCAGAATATTTGGTATTTTCATTTCTTTTTCTCTTTTTAGCCCTCAGCAGCACATGAAAAGATAGGTGTAGGCTCTGCCAGGCCAGCCCTGAGATTCCAACAAGCTGTTGGTAACAAGCAGTGCCGTTTCCCTGTTTCATCTTCTCCATTCCTCTTGTATTTGGAGGATTTTGCATCTGCTTTCTTTTTGTTACCTTGACATCTTTATACTCATGGAAAGTGTATTTTTTTTTCTTCCTTGAGCCCTCCACTTAGTTGCACCCGGCGTAATGCAGTGCACAGGATGAAAGCTGTTATCTGATTTGAGTTTAATGTTCAAAAGTCCTCAAGCTGGTTTATCTAAAGATCCTCCCTGTATAATTGTATACTTAGAATTCAGCTGCAGTGTAACAGGGCAAGAGCCCTGTGTTCTGTCTGGAATTACAGAAAAGATACTGTTTATTTTTAAGCAAATAGGAATAGGAAAAAGGGGACGAAATTGCCAACATAAGAAAATGTATTCAGCCGAGTTTCAGGAAAACCTACCCCGGGGATTGATGTATTCTGGAATTAGATTGGATTTAAAGGCAGTGAACAGGAGAAAAATCAGGTGTCTGGAGAGATGACGATTAAAACTCAAAAGTATGAGAAAGACTTTAGGCAGCTCTAATCAAGGAATCAACCCTTTTGGGCCAGGTCCTGTACAAAAATGTCATGCAGAGTTTGCGAGTGATTCTGGGATTTGAATCCAGCTCCTGCATGCATTTCCCTTTACATGCATTTTCATTGACTTTATTAATATAATGAAAGCAAATTACTTAAATGAGAAAATGAGTTACCTGATTGCAGATAATTTAAGTCAATCGGCTCCTAACTGGAAGTTGTGGTTTAACCCCTGCTCACCCAGAGCCCCGCGCTGGATGGGGGAGAGAGCTGGGAGGGGAAGGGGGAGGAATCTCACTTGTGCTTGAGATACAGACGGTTCAACAGGGAGAGCAAAAGCCACGTGGACAAGCGAAGCTAAAGGAGGAATTTTGCCTCCCCCTTGCCAGCAGGAGGGCTGAGGCACCCTCAGGCCAGCAGGGCTGTCACCCAGAGCTGTGGCACCAGAGGGGCTCAGCAGCCCCAGCCTGTGCCTTGCTGCAGGGAGGAGCAGAGAACACCTTGGCACTGTCAGCACTGCTCAGCTGAAACACCCCACTGTCACCAGCCACACCTCCAGCACAAATCCAAAACAAATCCTGTTCCAGCCGCTGTGGGAAAAAAATTAACCCTACCCCAGCCAAAGCCAGCACCAGAAGTGTCCCCGTGGTCCTCCAGGATCTGTTAATGTGATCTTCACATCTGAGACTGAATATATTGCTGTTATGAAAAGTATTTACAGCCTCCAGCTCCAATGTGCAGCGAAAACATGGCAGAAAAGTAAAACAAATAAATCATAAAGACAAAGAAAGAGGAGGAAGGAAGCTTGACTATGTCATTTTATTGGGGGAATAGGAACACAGGGAGATTAATGGTTTCATTTGAAGTTACAGCACAGTCTGTGACAGGATCAGGAGCAGAATCCAGGTCTTTTGTTGAAAATTGGATTTTTGATGAAAAACTCCATGCACTTTCTAAAATTAGGAAATTTTCACCTTGCCTCAGCCAGGAGCACCTTCTAAGGGAGGTGGGAACCTGGAGGCAGAGGGAAGAGGTCTCTGAACTCCCATCAGTTTCTGTCTGGACTCATTCTGGCTTCGGATTCAGTGGCTTGCTGAGAAAGCTGACGTTCAGCAGCCAAGGAAGGGTGCCAGGCCAGGAGGTACCTCACAGAAATTTTGTTAAAGATGCACTGCATTAAACTGCTGTGAAATTTTATGTTTTTTTACTAGAAAATATCAACCCTTGTTAAAATGATACTTTAAAAATTCTGAGATTTAGCATTCTCATTGATGCAGATCACTTCTCCTATAAAACTGTGAAACTCCCTTAATTTCACACCTGTCAATGTTAAACCACCATCTTGTGAAGATTTTACCAGAGGAATAAAAAAAAAAGAAATTCAATAAAGTTTTTGCAGCATTTCTCAAGCAATCTTGAAATGTCCTGGGGTATGATTAAGGAAAAAAAAACAACTTCATGACATTTTGGTGGGAAATATATATTCAACTCTGCTCACAGAATTCCAGAAAGGAAATTAATTCCACATAAAATGGCAGCCTCCTTAGACTAAGTAATGAGAACAACTCTGTGCTACAGAGAGACTGAAGTAACAATCTGAGTTAGTGTGGGTTTAATAGGCTGTCCCTGCTCCTCGGTTATGGAGAGAGGAAAAAGAAGAGGGGCTGGAAGAGGCCACAGGAACCCCCTGTGTGGCTCATGGAGACCTTCACCCTCCCCATGATGGCAGAAACAATGAGCAGGCACAGAATCACAGGATCGGTGGGTTTGGGAAAGATCTCCAAGTTCCCAAAGTCCAACCTTTGACTGGGCACCCCAAGAGCTGCTGAACCCAGAGCATGGAGTGCACTGAGGGGTTCTTCAGACACCTCCAGGGATGGGGACGCCCCCACTTCCCTGAGCAGCCCTTTTCAAGCTTAGCTACACTTCCAGGGAAGAAATTCTTCCTAAAACCTAACCTGAACGTCCCCTGGCACTGCTTGAGGCTGTTTCCTCTTGTCCTATCACTTGTTACCTGGGAGAAGAGACCAAGGCCTCCTCACCACAACGTCCTGTCAGGGATGGAATAGAGAAGTAAGGTCTCCCAGGAGATGTCTCTACTCCAGACTAAACCACCCCACTGCCTTCAGCTGTTCCTCACAGGATTTAGGGTCCATTTCTTCGTAGGATTTTTGTTCCAGACCCCTCCTCAGCACTGTGGCCCTTCTCAGGACATGCTCCAACCCCCTCTTCTTGTTGGGAGGATTGCTCCAATCCCTGATCTGGCACAGCAGCCTGTAACCAAATGGCATGAACTCGTGGGCTTAGGGTGTGGTTACAACACAGTGATTAAAGGTGTGTGCTGAGCTGGCAGGAGTGCCAGCAGGGGATGCTGAGCTGCTCCCAGCCCTGGTGCCCAGTCAGGAGCTGTGTCAGGACAACCTCCAGCAGAACTTCAGAGCAAGGCTTGAGCTCACCCTGATGCCTTGGAGTGGCTACCTAGAACAGAGGCTAGACAGAGAAAAAAGAATAAAGGGGGTATGTATTAAAGGCCTTCAATAGCTACACCTTGGGCAGTCAAAAGCCTCCCATGGGCTACACCCAAGCTGGATGATGGTCATGAATTTTTCACACAATTATGTTTCTTCTATTTGCATATCAGGGGTTAATACTCCAATTACAGCTTCAGGTAATGAAGTCATTTACCTCCAGTTTGCTGCCCCCCAATTCACTTTTGTTTATACTTTTTGGGGCCTGAGGCTGGGGTGTGTCTTTGGATCACAGGCCCAGAGGGATTGTTGTGTCTGACCAAAATATGAAGACAGTAACTACCACTTTATGTGGAGTATAGAGCTATGCACTAATGCAGTGTAGGGTTTGAAAAATTAAAAAAAAAAAGCTAAAATCCTAAGGCATCGACCTCTCTGAATGCTGAGACATCCCTGCCACCAAACCCCCCTAAGCACACTCCCATCTGTATTTCCCTGCCTTCCTGTGCATCCCTGCTACAGAAAACCCTGTACACGGGCACCCAGTGCACAGCAGTGCCCACCCTGAGAGACTCAGACAATATTTGCTGTGCTGTTTTGTTGTTCTGGTTCTGCTTTTTTTTCTTTTCCCCTGCAGAAATCACTTGACTGCTGAGAAGTCACCGGAGTTTTTCCTCCACTTCCCCCTTGCAGCAGCAAGGGCACAGTGACGCCGATGGAAAATTGCTTTGGTACCTTGAACTGTAAATGATGCTGTTTTCATGATTCATCAAATCCGTCTGAAGCAGAGGTGGCGTGTCAGTAAGGCTAGGCAAAGTTTAGAACATAATAGGGCCCAAGAGGTGAGAGACTTGTCTTTCATTGCAGTGGTGCATCTTTGAAGTGACTGCTGGAAATAATTAGGTTCCGTGATTTCCATTGCCATTTGGTGCTCTTCACACTAATCAGAGGAACAGCACATTTGCATCAACTGGAGGGAATAAAAGTATTTTTTTATTAGAATGAACCGTAACAAAGGGAGAAGTCTCTTGGCTTTGGAATTCGTTGTCCCTGCAGTTCAACACTGCACTTCATGTCTGGCCAAAAATGAGGTGAAAAATGTATCTTTAATATTTATTAAAGAGCCTCAGATCTTCATAATCTTTAAACTCTGGTCCTGCTAAATATTCCAAACTCTTTTTATTTATTAATAAATGTTTCAGTCTTTTCCAAAACCTGAAAGAAGCTCTCAGGTCACACAGCCTGGGAGATGATTCACAGAGGGGAAAATGAATAAAATCTGATTTCTAATCACTTTGTAGAATTTTTTCAGGACTTTAGGGGTCCAGTGTTTAAAGAAGGTAGTGGGAGTTGTGATGTCTGACCTTTCCCATCCAAACTCAGCATTAATTTATAGTTCTTTTATGATCCTGAGCACATCAGCTTCACCTCTCTGTATCTCATTTTATCTATATGTAAAATTAGAAGAGTAAAAATATGACCCTATTCTACAAAGGTGTAACAGGTCTTAATAAATTCCTGATATTAAACTGCTGTGAAGGCTTTGCTTTATGAAATGCAGGCAGTGTTTTCAAAAGAGCTCAGCTCCTATTTAGACACCTCTGCAAGAACCTGGGGCACTGAGGATGTTTTATGTCCTGAATCTTTGCAAATATGTGGTTATGAGAACCTCAGTGTTCTCTGTGGGACCCTTAGCTCTTAAAGCAACCCAGGTTTTACTTAGATGCCAAAATTGAATGAAAGCTTTTTGCAAGGGGGCTCTGCTTCCCATCCAGGCCTCCTTCTCCTTCATCACACTTTGGTGTTGCTCTGAATATGGATTGAGGAAAAAAATGCCAATATCTGTGGACACAGATATTTAATGATGGAAATCTAGGGCAGCTCCACTGGAATTCGTGTTTTCTGCAGATTTTTACTGAACTAATGGAGGAGGTTTCTACCTTCACTTGTTTTCCAAGGTGGAGGAAACTCTTCCAATGATCTATAAGTGTGTATTGCAGGATGAAGGGGGGAAAGCAGAGGGGTTAGAGCTCAGAGCTTTAGAAACACTCAAGAATATGAATAGTACAAGGTAAGAGGTTATTTTTCAGGAGGCCAATGTTAGAGGATGCTTTAAGCCAAGAAATACCATGTCAACGTGTTGTATGACCTGTGACAAGTGTGTGTTTGCCCTTGTAGAACCGTGAGACACATGAGCATAGAGTAGACTCAAAATAGAACCAAACGTGACACTGAACATGAGACATGACACTCCCCTTGCATTACTGATGTAAAAATTTGCTGTTTCACCTCACCCAGTTTCCTCAGCTTCCTCAATAGCCTAGGGAGGGGAGGCAGCTTCTCTGGGAGAGGTTTATAAAACAGGATGAGCAACACTTTAGAGATGTCTATCCATCTTTATGTTAATAATAAAACGAGCCTGGAAGCTACCTTTAGCAATTGACATAAATTCAGATTACTGAGGTGAAACACGTTGCATGTTAACTGTAGCAATTGTCATCCTGGGGACAGGCAGAATTACAGCAGCTGCTGTCACCAAATCCATGTACTACAACTTGCTCTGAGTGGCCAAGCTTTAAGTTCATTTAAACCTTATTCTATGATGTTTCTTTAAAAAAAAAATTAAAAACCCTTTCCGTGTCCACACGGAATTAACACACAGTTAATTACTACTAATGCTTACAGGTAATTGTCTCATCTCCAGACCAATTAAGTACAGTGATGGCTGGAGGGGAGCCTGTTTGGCTGCCTGAAATTTCCTGCTTGTGACTTAAGATATCTCCTTGCAGGTGCAACTGCATCCACATCTGACCCAAAGATAATGTATCACTCACAGCTCCAACTCTCCTGGTGCAGATGGATTTCAGGGAGAATAAGTTCAGCCCAGACTGGAGTAATTTTTCAATGTTTCACTGTGGGAATTCAGAGAATTTTCCCTTCCTTCCCCCTTGTTTTTGAGGAAGGGAATCTCTGTGCAGAGGCTGTTGCTTTCTGCTTGTAATGAAGATGTGCTGGAGTGTGAATTTCTGTGCTCTTCTGGCTGTTCTTCACAACTTGTCAATTCTTCATAGGAGCAACACATTCCCCCCCCACCCCCCAAATCCTCCAAAAAACAAGCGTGCCTTGCCCCAAAGCCACTTTGGAAGAACACTTAATTCACTTTAGAAATCTATCCAGACTACTAGTACTACTACTACTATTACTACTAATTCAAGAAGGGAAATGCTATACAAAACACAAGCTCTTCTTTCCCTGTGCTGGGAGTGAAAAAAGAGCATTGCTCCAAACCTTATTTCACAGAGATTTGTTTTACTTCTATCCCGAGTTGCCAGACTCATGCAGTGCCACTGAAATTTCAGGAGCATTGAAGTTGTTGCTGGTGAACTGCATGGGGCTGTCTTGAAAACAAGGTCCATTCCCTGAGCAGCCTGAGGCAAGGAGGAAGCCCTCTCCTGCTATTTTTTTTTTTTTTTTTGAAGGCAGAATAAAAAAACTTAAGTGAAAAGAGAACAAAGCCAATATGCAGGTGCCTCTGCATTTTTGTTTGGAAACAAAGCATTTGCAAAGTTTTGCTTTAACTCCCTTAGATCTTAGTTATATATATATTTTTTTTACAACTTTTTAAATGCAGCACATGTAGCTAAATTCAAAGGCACAGTGGGAAAGAGCCATGAATCCTAGGGGTTGCAGTTTCCAGTAAACATTTCTTTTCCTGCCATCAGTGGAAGGCTTCCATGGCAGGATTTAACCTGGGGGTTCCTCACTGGCAATTAAGACCTTTTGGTCTCTGTAAGCCAATTCCCCAATGCTTTACCATTTGGAACTGAAGAGAGGAAAACAAAATAACTTTCTTAATTAAGCAGGCAAGTCCTCATGACCTGGGCAGCTGCTGGGATGATTCATTAGAACACCTGCAGGATGTCTTCAGTAGATTTATGAGTTACAAACCTGACTTTCAGCCGTTAAGGAATGCAGTTTGATTTATCAAGGTGGATGACTCCCTTATCCCAAGGAATCTCGTTTTCTTACAAGTGGATTTTTCTCTTTACAGTTAATAGTTTTTTGCTTTAAGACAAATGGTTGAAGACTCTGTTACATATCCCAGGGGAGAAGGGCATTGTCAAAGTGGGCTGAAAATCATTCCAAGTTTCTCAATGTCTCCATCAGACTCTGAACCTGTCCCAGGTAACATCAAACTGTGGTTGACAGCAAAAGAGATTTTGACTCCTTGCGAATGCAAGCTGAGTTGCTATTTCCTCTGTTAGAATCACGGAATCCCAGAATGGTTTGGGTTGGAACAGACCTTAAGGATCATCTTGTTCAAACTCCCTGCCATGGGCAGGGACACCTCCCACTGTCCCAGGCTGCTCCAAGCCCCAGTGTCCAGCCTGGCCTGGGACACTGCCAGGGATCCAGGGGCAGCCACAGCTGCTGTGGGCACCCTGTGCCAGGCCTAACCAACCTCACAGGGAACAATTCCCTCTCTATATCCAACCTAAATATTCCCCCCGTCAGCCTGAAGCCACTTCTGTGAGGTGTCCCCACAACCTTCTCTTCTCCAGGCTGAACAGCCCCACCTGACTCAGCCTGTCCATGCAGATGGTTCTGTACTGGTTGCTGAAAGATGGTGGCTCAAAAAAAAAAAAGTGAGGTTCTGACCCAACCCTTTGCCAAGTTCAGCTCTCTGAACAAGCCAGGGTCTATGGACACATGTTGGTGTGGGAATTTTGGACTAAGTGCTCTGCTCCTTTGCAATACTGGAGATGCTCCCATGTGGTTTGAATTTGGAATCTCTCCTGTTTTAGTGAAACAGAAGAGATAAGGGCAAGTCTCTGGCCATCACTAAAGGCCCTAAAACTCTTTTCTACCTCTCAATTACTTCGGGGAAAATTTGGATCCAAGCTGCTGCATATAGTTTGCATACATTCCAAAACAAGAGAATACAGACGTTGTTAAATGATGTGGGGTACTTAAAGGCAGAAAGGAAATTGTGCAGAGTGCTTTCCTCAAGGGGAACAAGGGGTCGCTCACTCCTGTGACCTTGCTGAGGTTTCACAGCCAAGGTTTCCCCATTCCCAGGGGTGTGAGAGTGTCCAGCATGGAACATGGAGAGAGCTGAAAGACAGTGGGCTCCTTTAGCCAAAAGTGTGGTCAGCTGAGGGCAGGCTCTGAATGTGACCTGTGTGTCCTCCTCCCCTCAGCTCTGAATTGCATCCTCCAATCTCCTCTGTGGGAATGAGCAGCGCTCCTGCCGCTGCTTCCCAGTGGGGAATGGAGCATGGAGACACTGCTTGCCTTGCCTAAAATCCTAATTGTGGCTCCAGGGGCACTGGAGGCGGCGGCAGCTGAACAAGGAATTGATCACAAGGCTTCTGATAGCACCCTGATGATTAGAATAGCTGGCTTTATCTGCAAATAGGTGTAATTCCATTCTTTTTACCCAGCTTTTTGTCTGCCTTGCCTTCTGAGACAGCAGGCTCTTTTGAAGAGGTACCATCTGATATTTTATATAGCACTTAGCAAAATATAGTCCCAGTCTCACTGAGCCTCTGGGCATTACCATAATCAGTGCATTAGGGGTCATTTTTTCAGGCAGAGATTTGAAAATAACTTTGAGGAGTCTCTTCTAATGAAAGTTTTTTGTTTGCTGCTCTCTGGAGAGGAGATGGAGAGGGGGATTTCCGCTCTCTCTCTCTCTCCCACACAGAGCTGCACATCTATATTAAATCTTGAAGAAGATGTAAGTCCCCAGCTCCCCCAAAAGAAGTGGAGCATTCTGGGTGTTTTGGAGGAGAAAAAAAAAAATGTTTTGAAAGAGCCAAGATATTTAGCTTTGAAAATTAGCTACTCAGCAGGCCAGCATTAAAATTAATTTAATGGAGTGTAAATTAACATACTTGACACTTTTTTGATCATTTTTCATAGACAGTGCTGACCGGTGGAAATAAAAGCTTTTTCTCCCATGAGATCAGGACAAGAAAAATCACAAATTTGCCATTCCCACCCCATGGGGTGCTTTTCTCCTCAGGAGTCAAAGTAGTTCATCGAGTGTAAGCCTTTAAATATTAAGCATTGGCATTTTCTTTTGCATATGATAAACTGATGGTTTAGTAGGGGACTTGGCAGGGATGCTTAACGGATGAACTCGATGATCTTAGAGGGCTTTTCCAACCTCAATGATTCTGTGACTTTAAAAAAAAAATATGTTTCACTCACTAACAATGAAATGAGTAAAAAATTTCCCTTTCAAATAATCTGTGAAAGTTAATTAAGTTCACTCTGAGTTTATGGCAAGGATTCTCTAAGAAGTATGGGGGGATATTTATAACCTTGCCCAAAAATGCCACATAGTGAAACTTTTGATATGTTGATAAGTGATAAGAATGTCATTTGAGGTTTATTTTTTTTAATAATAATTTAATTGTCATTGTAAAATGTCTCGTAGTTGGGACAGATTAAATTACCACAGAACCCATTACTGAAATTCATAACCCCCCATAAATGTAAAGTGTTTGCTGCTGTGCCATAAATAACCACTCTCATTCCAGGAAAATGAGGTGCAGGAAATAAATTAACAAAATCCAAACACACAGGACATTAGGTTACAACAATTTGCTGTAGAGGAGGCTGATGGGAACACAGCAGAGCCCAGAGGAGAGGCAAATTCAATGTTTAATTATGGCCTCAGCAAATCATGCCCCCTCTGTGTGTTTTGCCATATTGACGTGTTTCAAAGATTATTTCACAGTCCAGTTCAATAGCTCTGGTAAAGCATGTGCATTTCAGATGTCATTATACTTGAAAAGGTCTGAAGAGCCCAATATTTCTCCAAAGATGTGGAGGATCCACTCATGGTTAAATGAAAGGAGGTAAATCAATTTTTGTTAGTCTCACTCAAAAGGCTCTGGATCTCATTTTCCATCCTTTGCACCCTTGGTGATCAGTTCACCTTGTGTTTTGGGGAAGAGAAAACACAGTGAATATTGCAGAACTTTCCATCAGCTGAAATGGCCACAGCAATGTTCTGACCTCTGGCAGGTTTGATCTTTTAGCTGGAGCATGGCATCAGCCTGGAAAAAGGGACCCAGGCTGCAACAATTCCTGTTGGAAAGAAGATGGGAAGGCTGGGAGGCACGTAGTTGGTGGGAAAAAGAGATTTTAAATAACTTAATTGTGATACAGAAATGGCATCTGTAGTCAACATATTGAACTGATAAACAATGCAGCTGCTACAGATTTCACACAGAGAAGTAAATGCCATGGCCATATGCAATTCATTACCTGGGATAATTGGGGAATTACAAAAAAAACAAAAAAAAAGGAAAGAAATTGTAGGAAAAGGGGACAAATGGGATCACCAGAGAGAATCTGTGTCTGTGAGCTGCACATCTGGCCTGTCCCAGACTGCACAAGAGACCCCCAGCTCTCACTTCTGGCCAAGGCAAGAAGGTACCACAGCACTTTTCCTGACCCAGGATAATGCACTGGGCACTGGTGATAACTTGTTAATGTTTCCTGGGGGCAAAATAACCAACAAACACACACAAAAAAGAAGACATGAAAATGATGGGAAATTAATTTTCAGATGCCGGTTCTGGGTGCATATCCTCACCTCAATTTTCCAGCCAAGTCCGTCTCTGTTGACCTGGAGTGAAATCTCACAATTTCAAAGCAATATTCGGCCTCTCTACATGAACGTTTTGATGACAATGCATGCCCCAAAACGCAGCTGGTCCCTGGTTTTGAAGCTGGAATAGGTTCCAGAGCCGATTTCAGGCACTGAAGGCACTTTGGAGGATGGAGGGGTTGAGGGATGGAAGATTTCTGCTCCACAGCCAATTACCACCTGAACTCACCAAGATGGTCTCCCTTACACATTTAACAAAACCAGCAGGATCTCACCTTGAAGCCACTCCAGATACACTCCTGCAGACATGAAATAAAACTAAAGACTCCTTATTAATTGGTTGGAAACCCAGAGACAGCTGCTGAAAAATAGAAAGTTACGAAAAGTCTCAGCTTTTCAATGGGGTTTCATGTTAGTACTGTAAATTATTGTAAATGTCACTTTAAAAGAGAATACGGAATAGAAACCTAATAAAGCAGCACAGCTCTGCAGGGGTGGTGAGTAAATTGAGGGAATATATGATTAGATTTCAAATGCTGCTCTTTAATTTGTATGCTCTCACTTATTTCCTCCCGCCCTTCCCCACGCTTTTCTCATCTATTGTATCTGCTGGCACACAGTGAATTTTGCAGTTGTACCTAAAAGGTCTCTCTCTTTGCTGGATGATAACCCACATTAGCTTGGACCCATGTGGTGATGACTTCCTCCAGCCTGTGCTGCTGCAGCAGCTGGGGAGACGTGAACAGCACGAATCCCCTCCCAGGGTGCTGTGCCTATGACACCAACAACGGGATCCTGGTCACCCCCGTGCCCCTCATGAGCTGGAAACTAATGAAGGACTGCAGCCCAAACAGCCCTGAGTCACATCCCAGATGGAAAGGCAGGTCCTCCTTCTGGCTCCCTCTGTGGAGCAGAGCCATGCTAAAGCAAGTAAACTGCAAGCTCTCAGGGTGAGCTGTGTTGGCAGAGGCCTGCAGTCCCAGGAACAGGTGTTTCTGGATTAAATCAAAGAGTTTCAGTGAAATCCAGACATTTGGTGAAAGCTCCCATGTGTTGTTTCTAACCTGCAGTGCAGGTACCCAGCGAGTCAGGAGCTGGTGTCCCTTCCAGCCCTGGATATTCTGTGAATCCCTGGCTCTCATGGTACCAGGAACTAAGACAGTCTGCAGCTCATGTCCACAGTGACCCAGCTGCACAGGCTCAGGAGATGCCCTGGTCTCTTTTCCTGACCACCAAAACTTTCCAGTCATTTGGGACCCGCTGGGATAACAGCATCAAATATGATGGAAGGCACAACCCCTGGTACAGGTAAATTTTCCTGCTGTTAAAAGCTCATGTCCTGACAGAAAGCTATGCTCTGGCTTAGGAACAGCCCCTGTGTAACAGAGATAATGGTCTGAAATCTCTATGGCCTTTATCTACTCCTCTTTCCCTCAGTGAAGTGCTGTCGTGGACTGGCTGCGCCTGCAGACTGGTCACATCTGAGCTGATGGGGCTCTTATCTTCTTTCCTGAGCTTTGGCCAGACTTGCAGAAGAAACATGCTCAAAGGCTCTTCTGTCTCAGCCAGAGAGTTATCTTGGCATTGCTGGGCCTTTGCTGCTCTCTTCTCAGGTGGCATCAGTCATGTCCTTGTGGTTTGAAGGCAGAAACGAGCTCCTTCATCCTTACACGTATTGTTCCTTGAGCTGAGCAAAGACTGACCTCTCCGTGTCCTTTCTATTCCCCTGCTGCTTAAGAGACTGGCAGGAAGGGATGGACTCTGTGCTTTGCTCTTGGAGATCTGAGGGCTGGTCATGGCGTGTCTGTCAGCCTGAGCCCTCTCTGTTCAGATAAGAATGCTGACAGCAACAAGCTTGTGCTCCTCAGTTCCCCAACTTGTAACATTTCCAACACTTTCAAATCCATCCCTTCCAGGAAGCAGTAGGACAGTGGAGGTGAGGCTAGGCAAAGTGAGGATTTCAGCAGTGTTTCATTATTCCTTACTAATTTCTGCAGGCAGCACAAAGCAGTGAAGCAGCTAGGAAGAGTTCTAAGTTGGGAGTCTGGAGGAGCTAAAGGTTCATCCTGATGGGTGGAAAAGCCAACACAGGAGAGGGGAACTCCCATTAGCAAAATACCCAGCCTGAATGAGGCAAGAACCCTCCCCTCCCTCTCTGCAGGGCAGTGCCTCTGAACATGACCATGTGGGATTTTAGCTTTAGTGTTTGCTCCTGCTGCTGTCTGCAGTGCCTTGGGACAGATAAGAATGACAAGCAACATAAATTAATGAAGTGCAGGCTCTGTTCTGCTTGAGTGGGAGAAGGGCTGGGAACAGGGAATGAGACTGCTGCTGCAGTGCAAAGTTTGGCCACATGACACATCAGTTTTGCCTCATCAGGCTGCTCTAAGGGCTGTGATAAGACAGTGATTCAGCTGAGGGAGGATGAGGCCGACACTTTCCTTATGTCCTTACTGACATAAGGAAGGAAATCAGAGTTTTTGGGCACTGCCAGATGATCTGGCTTTGTCCAGACGTTACCAAAGTTGCTAAAATGGCCAATTCCCTGCTCAAACACTTCCTGGGGGGTGCTACACCTTCTCCCCCCGATGGTTTGTGGATTTGGTGGTGTAGCCATTTGGCCATGACTCACTGTTTTACAGATCCTGTCACAAAGCTAAATTTCTAGCAAATGAGAAAAGGTCAGGACTTTCAGCAGAAACAGACCGAAGAGAAAACTTCTAATGAGTTTTTCTTGGAGATCATCAAACTGCCAAAGGAAACCTCCCAAAAAAATCAACCATAAAGGCAAAACTTGGCTTTCCTTTGATGTTCTCCTCGACACAGTCATTTTGAGCAGTACCAAAAATCTAAAAGGGAAGATCACAGGAATGGCAATATTCTGCTCCTCTTCCCTCCCATCTCAAAGGATGGAGATGCCTTTGAAGGATGCCTGCACCCTTGCAGGAGTTTGTGGAAAACACAGTGTTGGGCAAAAGTGTAAATACCTGCCCAGCCTGGCACTGTGATGGCAGAGAAGGACTTTGGGAAGGCTCCTTGTTTTATGTGCACATAGAATCCCCTGGAGCCCCAGGAGACCCTCCTTGATGATCCTCTGGGGCAATTGTGTGACACCAGAGTGCCTGAGTCCTCTTTTATGGCTCTTGATTAATTCAAATTTCCTAATCCTGGCCAGGAAGAATCACAGTTACACTGGGAATAAAGTCACAGCCTCTAATTCACCCCTTCCAACATTCCTGGGGCACTTTTCTCCCACACTGAAGATGATCTCTGCCCCCTTCTCCCCCAGCTGTCATTTCCAAGGGCTGGACATTCCTTCTCTTGTCTCCTTCACCTTTCACTGTTCTCCAAAACTCATCAATCAGTCCCAATTGTTGCAACAGCCAGTGGGAAGCCTCTAACCTTGTTGTCATCGAGTTGAATAATGCAAATATTAATGAGTGGAAAACTCATTAGGAGCATTCTCACTGGCAATCCACCTCTGCTGTAATACCAGGTGGCTCCTGCTACAAACAGGAGAAAAATGAGGGAGGTTTTAATTCTGGCTCCACTGGAAAGCTTACATCAGCTCCACAGCCTAGGGACTGTGGCATCCATGTGACCATATTTTTAAGAGCGATGCTCTGCTTGCATGTTCCAGACAATATGTTTTGAAACTTATTAATCAGGAAATGTCCAATCTCTTTATGCTGAAGCATCAGTAAAACAATTACTTCAAGGCTAAATGAGGTCCACTGAAGAATCACTTGATTAAAGTGAGAATTTGCAATAAATAAATACATCAAATATTTCATTATTGATGCTCCAGGGGGAAAACAACTCTGATTAAGTCAAAGAAGGCGAAAAATATTTAAATCTGAGTAAGTATGATGGACTGGCTACTGTGTTGGTGTGAATCAACATAACTCAAATGAATTCCCTGGCTCTGTGACAGCTTGAGTGAGCTGAGTATCAGACAGAGTGTATCACTTCTCAGTGGGGATATTGTCTTAAAGGAACGGGGAGGAAAGTTCTTGTGTGCCATCCATTCCTCTGACATTTCCTTGCTGTGCTCCTTTCTGGAGAATCCCTCCACATTCCTCTTGTTCAGGTGGGTACCTTTAATCCAGGGCTCATGAGGTTTACATGATGCCTGGGAATCCTAATGAACAAGAGTATGGAAATGTCATTCCTTGAAAGTTGATGCCCAGGTGCCCTGGATCCTGCAGAACAGCAGAAGGATGTTCATTTTTTATTAACACTGTAAGGAAGAGATAAGGAGAAATCACTAAGCACAAACATTTCTTTGAGGACTCGAGGTGGATACTGTAAACACAAAAACCCCAGAACATTTCACAAGGTTCTACATTTCCAACCTTGGAAGTTTTAAGTCTCTGAATCCCAGTTCAGAGACCAGAGACACTGTGACTCCAATAACACAGTGCCAACGTTGAGCACCCACGTTCTCCCTCTCTGGTCCTTGCACTGCTTCTCCCACACATGGAATTCAGGGTAACACACAGATGGAATTCAGAGTGCTACAGCATCAGGGAGAGGTAGAACTTACAGACTTTAATGATTTACTTGTGTCCTGCCAAAAAAAATACCTGTAAAGGAGTCACATTGTCTCTGCACCTCTTGGTTGCCTTCTGGCCCTGTCTGCATTTGGGGACAAGGACTGGGTCTCACAAGGTTTTGTGTTGTGTCTGGCACAGCAGGGTCTCGATCTTGATTGGAACCTCTTGTCACAGGTCACAGCAGAAGCAGCAAAAATACAGGCAGGAAAAACTGGGGGGATGTGATTACAGGATATAACAGCACAGGGAGTCCTGAGGCAGGGCAGCAGGACATCTGTGGGTTGGGAGAGCAACACTTTCAGGCTGTATTTCTCCAGTCAGCAAATCAGGGATCTGTTTAATTCACCTTTCCTTGTCGTGGAAGTGCATCATTGTCCAAAAAATTGTGCTAAATCAAAGTCTTGGGCCTTCCTACAGCAATAGTACTGCATAAAAGAAAAGACAAGTGTATCTTAAGCCATCAAGTGTATGAAAATCAAGCAGTGTTCTCAGTTACCAATAAAAAAACCCCACAAAACATCACAAGAATGTTTCAATGCTTGAATAAATTCAGCTTTTCATTTGACACAGAGCTAACCTCAGAGTGGCCAAATACCCACATCCTTGTTAAGACAGGAGTTTCTTCCCCTACCAAAAAAAGAATCAAAAAGATAATATCATGATTTTCTGGGAAGAATCTTGAAAATTTTGTTCATAAGGGTATTAACATAGAAAATGTTTTAATCTTTTTAATTAGGTAATAGAATGAGAATGCCTCTTCCACCATAACTAAAATCAGTGTTCTGCATGGCAGAAAAACTTAGAGTGCAATACTGATGTTCTCTATGAGGTACCTATGGCATATAAACAGGCATTGGAGTCACTGCAATAATTTTATGTATTGCTCACCAAATGAACTGATTTTTTTTTGTACTTTTTGTGAATCAGAGGTGTATTACATTTATACGTTTGGTTGGAAGCAATTCCACTTTTTAGCAGTTACATGGTGGGGAGAAGCAGCCAGGTAACTCAAACTGGAGGTGCCATGTGAAAAGGAGTAATGACTTAAAGGTTTTTTTTCCACGATTTTTCCCATAGGAGGATATATATAAGAAAGAACTTCTGATGGAGTGTGTTGAGAGTTTTCAGATAAACAGGTTTCAGTTCAGGAAAAGGGAGTTGGTGTAAATTAGCAGCTGAATTTCTTCCCTGGAGAAAAGAGGGAATCTTAAAAGATCACTAGGAGTTTCCATTGCTGTTTCAGCTTAAAAATCAAATAGAAACAATTAAATTCTCTGTATACTTAATAGAATCACAGAACAAAACCTGAAAAAAAACCCCTAACATTTCTTTTTAAAATTAGAACAAAGATATTTTCAAAATAAGGCAAAAGACCTTCCATTTATGCTCAGAAAAATCAGTAAGTCTTTTTCAGTCTAGCAGAAAAAACTTCACACAGCTGGTAACTGACACAGAAATGAATTGAGTGGATTTTTTTTAAAAAGTAATAATTAATTACTAGAACATCTACCATGGGATTTGCAGACTTTACTACTTCTCTGCAGCCTGGGTGTCTGTCTCAGAGCAGTCCAGCAGCACAGAGTTGTGTTTCAATATCTATCACTGGAGCAATCTTTACTCAATCCCTTCCTATCAATGGGAACCATGAATCTTTGACGTGCCCTGTCTCAGGCAAATAAGGGCAGAGTCTGTGGTTTGGAACACAACATCTGATGTCAGATCCAGTGGCTTGAGACACACTGAGATATCTCATGAGGAAGATGATTTTATATAGAAGCAAATTAGTCTGACAGCTGCAGTGGGGTTGGAGCCGTAATGGCTCACAACCAATTATATGTATTTTTCTCTGTATAAGCAGTGCTTGGATACCATCAGTAAAATGCCACACTAATGAAATAAAGGAGGAAAGAACAAAAAGTAGCCCAGTCTCCAAAGCATGTGTCCCTATGTGTCCCTGCCATGAAATGCTTGTTCCCTGTCCCCCGTCCATCCAAAGCAGAGCATGGAAATCACACCCATGATTTTCAGTGCTAGTGCCTCATCCTGGGCCTTCCTTATCATGATGGGGATAGAGAACAGACAGAAATCCTGTCCCATGGCAGGAAATTAGAATTCAGAGTCGGACTGAACTGCCCCAACCATGCTAATTCTGGCTTTATTCCAAAGGCTGCCTGCCAAGGCACTCAGGGGTTCCAGGTCTTCCCTCTGCCCCTTTGACAGGGCTGAGCCTTCCAGAGCTCTGTGGCTGTTGCCCCAGGCTATGTTTCTATTTTATTTGTAATCCTTTGAAAGCAATAGCCATTTCTGGCAGATGAATTATATTCTGTCGAGAAGCAGCAGGGGATGGCTGGGACCGTCTCTCTCTCCCTCTCTCCCTGAATTCTAATTTAAAGAGAGGAAACAAGATTTCATTGAATTTTAACAAATTAACCATTAATCACTTATGAAAACCTCCTGATGAGGACATGGATTGCCTGGGTTGTGAATGGGAACAGCTTCATTTTGCTGTGATTGTTGGACCGAGTTAATCCCCAGCTCTCCTCTTTGCCTCCTTCATGCTCCTCACTCACCTTGTCTACCTCACTGCTGCCTGCTCTTGTCTTCTCTCCCCCACCTGCACCCAGCACAGACACCTTGCTCCCTCTTGTCCTCTTCCCTGGATGCACAGCCCCTGCTGAACCCATCTCTGAGGCACTTTTGATGTCATGCTAAATATGGAAATTAAGGAAAAAACAAAGTCTTCCGCTGGCGGTGTGGTGTGAATATTTATGAGGAAGCCAGCAAGGAGGCGAAATCGGAGCTGCGAGGGAGCCAGCCAGTGAGGATGGCAGGGGATGGCAGCTGACAAGGGCTCATTCAGCAGCACATCCTCGGCTGCCGGCAGCATCCCAGAGCGTGGGGGCTGTGTGAGTGACAGAGCCGCCGCATCCTCGCCTGGGCAGCACAAAAAAAACTAAGTTGCAGCTGTTTCTCTGCTTCCCCTTTATTCCTCCCTTCTCCAGCTGATCAATTCCAGCTACAAAAATAATAATAAAAAAAATCTTGGATGTCATTCAGCTGCAGCAGACGATTAGGCCTTAAAAAAATCAATGTTTATGTTCAACAGGACTATAAAACCCAATGCTTCCCTCTGCTTATCAGATCAGGACTGGAATCAGAAAAGCCCCTTGGCTCCTCACACAAGGGGTCAGAGATGGTGGCATAGGGGTGAAATTCTAAATCAGGGCTCTCTCCTGTGCTGTTTCTGCTGCTGCTGCCATAATCCCACATGCAGCAGTGAGTCTTCCCACAGGTTTACATCACAGGGGCCCAGGGCACAGGTGGGTGCAGAGACCTGGTGGGGGGACAGAACCTCTGAGTGTGTCCATAGGAGTCAGACCCTGATGGAGATCTGGAAAATGCCATCCTTGTGGGGTTTTCTGGCCTTAAGGATAAAGCAGACCTGGCAAGGAAACTGATCAGAAGCTGCGTTGGGCATGAGTAAAACAAAAGTCCTGAAGTGAATTGTGGATCCTTTTGTTTGCCCTGGGTGCTGCAGAGCCCCTGCAAGGTGATTATCCTGATAGCTGGAGTGTAGGGACAGGGTTATTCCTGCTGTCAGGCACAGCAGGCATGTGGAGCAAAGAGAAACTCTGCCTCTTCAAGCCACAGCCTTTTGTGTAATAAATCCTAATTCTGCCATGGAGATGCTAACAGTTTCTAAATTACCTGGTGTCTGAATTTAATAGAAATTAAAGAAACTTTTTGATTGTGGGATGTGTAAATCCCACATGTGGCTGAGCTGTGCTGTTTTCCTGAATGACATCACAATTCCTCTCCCTTGGCTGCATGGCACCACTTTTAAGTGTCCTGAGCATGGCAGGTCCTCCCAGAAAGCATGCTTTAAATGATCTGTAGCAATCAACTGCCCAAAGAATGGGCTGCCATGAGAATCAGTGGCCCAGAAGGCACCACATCCAAATTATATTCAAACCATACTCAAATACAGGCCAAGCTGTTAAACATTTGCTCTGCTGGACCACTCAGCCACCACCCTGCTGCAGCCACACAGAACTGTCTTCTTGTGCAGTGAATTTTCCTAGCCCACACCCAGGATTTTCCCCAGCTAATATTTTTTGTCAGTTCCCCTTCAGAGTGCTCTGGACTGACCCTTCTCGTGTCCACTTGCAAACTGAGGCACGCAAATTTTGTAAAGATTTTTGTAAAGACTGGGAAGGTCCCTCCTTAATTAGAACCTCTTCCCCATGATCTGTAACCTTGTGTGACAGAGCTGGGAGCTCTTTTCACTTCAGGACACCTCCTGTGGGTTGTATGTATGGCTGGGCTGGAAACTGCCTGCTCCATCTGGGTAACCCTGCTAATCCTTCCCCCTGCATACACGACATTTCTGGTTGCAGAGTTGGTGTTTTCTGCTGCTCTGCATCCTTTCCCCACCACACCTTCCAGAGAGGAACCCAAAACCTACAACAAGTCACAGGCCAATGGATGGACTTGGTGGCAGAAAACTGGAGCAGGAAATAAAAAGGCAAGAGGGTGAATTTAATGATGTGATGAAAATACCGATGCATAAATGCCATGGGAAAGTATGCTGGGATAAATCACCAGAGCCATAAGAAAAAGGGGTTCTTCTGCCTGGCATTGTAGCAAATAAGATGTCTGGGACATGCAATATAGGAGGCTTTTAAATTAAAATTGATTAGGCCATCTATCTCCATTGATAAATGGCACTGAAATCCTATAGGCAACTGCAGCAAAATCATCCTAAGGACACTCCTAAATTTTTTGTCTTTGCTCATCCTCCAATTCCTATGAACATTTATATGACTTGTTTGGGCAGAAAAAAACCCGAAAAGAAAAATCAGAGTTTTCTTATTTTCAGGGGAGCTCAGGTATGGCTGCAACATCAGACAAAAGAGCTGAAAATCTCCGTGTTCCCAAATGTACTGATTGGTTATTAGTCATGATTAGTCATTTTCTCAGTCATTAAGTCACTTTAAAGATCTTTCCTCACTCATAGATTGTATTAAATCTCCACTTATTTACTCATTGCAATCCATCAATCATTTCAATAGTGAGAAATTCAAAAAACTTTGGAGAGCAGAACATTTGTTCCAGGTTTGTGTTCAGTTAAGTGAGTAAACCAACACCGAAAGTATTTTACATGGCATGTTCAGTGTCTGAGGTAATGCACATTGTTTACGTGTCCAGAAGAACAAAGTTCCATTAAAAAAGATTTCTGGGGGAACTACAGCTAAGTGAGATGACCACTAATGTACAAAGTCATTTAAAACCCAGCATTTTACTTCATTATCGCTGATGAATAAATACAAAGAGCAGCCTCTAAAACATTTTTAATTCTGCAAGAGAAAGCAGCAGGCAATGAATAGAAGCTTTCTTATGATCATTTGTGAAACTACAGAAAAATCGGCAAGCAGCTTCCCAGGTAGATCATGTCACTAAAATATATTAATGACTTCTCTACACGGCTGCAGAAATGGTGCAACATCCTGACAGCGCCTCAGTGCTCCTGGACATCTCTGCAGCAGAAAGCCCAAACAGCCCAGCTCAGAAGAGGCCATTATTTAAATAGCTGTCTCATTTCGTGTAATTTCAAGTTCAATGGTGCGGCAATTCTGCAGTATTAGATGTGCTGAATGATTATTAAAATCACACCTATTCAAGATTAACTATGAATTAATTATGAGAGGAATTCAGAAATTCAGATACCTTCTGAGATAGGCTCAGGGGCAAGGATAGGGTAAGTGTCAAAATCTGGCACAGGCTTAACCTGATGTGAATCTTTCAAAGTGTAGGTTCCTCTTTGTCTCAGCAGCTCTGCAGAACAGGTGGTTTCCTGCACCCCAGATGTGCATGAGGGCCACATGCAGCAAGGCAGAGCAGTCCTGCCCTGGGGTGTTATTTCTCTCCCTTGATGAGGAAGGGAGTCCTGATTAGCTGGGATGCAGAGAACACCTCTGTGGAGTCACAGTGAGTCCCCATGGGGGAAATCTGAAACATTCAATCCCTGGAGGACCTAACAAGCTCATCGTGGGGCAGAGACCTTGATGTCCCATCAAACCCGAATTTGCAGGGTGAATTGCAGAGATTCATCCGGTGAGAGTTCAGGTGTTCACTTGTACTTCACAGACAGAGCAGATCAGTGCCTGTGCCCCACTGAGGCCTCAGCCTGGGCATTGTATTGCAACCAGCTCATCCAGGCTCCCTCTGCTCCTCCTTCCCTTCATCTCCCAACTCTGCTGGGACTCCTTTTCTGCTGCCAGATCCACACAGGTGTCACTCAGACACTGTGGCAGGGGAAACTTTGTGCAGAGTAAGGGAGAGAGACACAGGCAAAGGGTGGAACAGCTCCAGATGTGTCCAGATGTGCACAGCAAAGAAAGAGAACAGATCATCATCTTTGTCTACAGAAGGCTGTAAGAAACTAAACATCAGGGGGGGGCCTCTGCTGGTCTCTGCAAAGTGAGGGACATCAGTCATTTCTCATGAAGGAAAAGCTCCGTGGTGGCTCTGCACTGTGCTCTGGAGTCTGGGCAGGGAAAGGGAAGCTGCAGGTATTTGTGGTGTTTTGGGCACAGTTTCCTTGTCTGCTTGCAATAATTCAGCCATGCAGCTCCTCATGGACAGTGAGATCTCTGCTGTGTCTTCATTCTCTCCCAGTTTCTCACAGGATAAAGGATGGAGGGAGCTCTGACAAGCAAAGGACGGCTGGTTGGATGCTGCTGGAGACTCCTACCAGTGGCAGCTAAGCAACTCTAGAGACATCTAAAGAGATGAAACCCTTTTTATGTTGACTTCAGCCCCAAAGTAATTTCTGTAGTTGCAAGATCTTGTGGAGAGGAAGATCACATTGTCAAAAAATCCCTATGGATTGAAGCTGAGACCTTTCCCTTGCCAAGAAACTCAGTGGCAGAGCTGTTAAAATCTGGACCTGCATTTCCTTGTTCTATTATGCAAGCCAAGAAAGAAAACCCAGCTTCAAAAACCAGAGGATTTCTTTTTCAAGCCCACAGTGTGAGTGTGAACTACCAACAAGAGTGGGCAGTGCTCCGTGTTTGGTCCTTCTCTGCCTGCCACTGGTTGTGAACATGTCATTCACCCCAGAGACAATCACAGAGACATGGAAGAACAAGGGCAGGGTGGGCACTCAGAATTCTCATCTTGCCTCCTCAGGGATGTCACTGAGCACCTCTGGAGCCAGCTGTGACGTGCAGTTGTTCCTCAGGCAGGGCACAGCTGGCTGCAGCACAGCCTTTTCACCCCTGCAGCCACAGAGTCTTCTTTACCCCAAACCTGCCATATTTAATGAATGAATGTCTCTGAATGCCCAGAGATACACCAGAGCCAGGCCAGACCTTGCCCAGTAAAAAACATCTTTCATCTGTCAGGAATTTAGGCTTGGACCCAGTGTGTGACCACCTGACATCCCCAGCTGTGAGCTGGCTGAGTTTTTCCATTGGTGCCCTTCTTCTTCTTGCCACCTTCTTGCCACCTGCAGCCCCTTGGGAGTGTGGGGACATTCCTGGCAGCACAGAGGATGTGAAAATCCACTGCAGTGGTGGCAGGATGGAGAACCAATATGATAAGGACACCTACAGATGGCATTTTAAAGGAAAATGGGCTACAGTGAGAGGCTGGCCCTAAGCAAAGGCCATCGCACTGGAAAACTGTAAGAATTCAAATTGCAATCACTATTATTTTTTCAGGATTTTTTTTTTCCTTCTCCACTTGTGAAATGGCCCTGAAAGAAGCCCAGCTGGAGATGCATGTACTGTATTTTCTCATTAGAGTTTGGCTGTCCCCTCCATCTCCTCCTTACTGTTTCAAACTGTCTCCTAAGCAAAAAGCGAAGCCACCAGTGTTCCACGGAGTTCAGCGTTTGGCAGAATGAGTTTGTTCATTGCTAATTAAAATAAAAGATTTCTGAGGTGCTTTGCACTTTGGTTTATTAGTTTTCCCATGTAATAGCAAATCGGAGCCCTTGTTACACTGTCAGCAGAACTATTATTATTATTATTATTTATTATTTACAGTACAACTCGTGACTCACTTCCTATGTTGGTGGATCTTTCACCATCTGTTAAAAAAATAATAGCAGTCATTTTCTGAAATATTATTCAAATTCAAATGTTAAAATAGAACCATATGAAGCCAATTAAATAGACTGTGTGTTGTTAATCTGAGTTACTTCAGCTCAGCTAAGGAAAAAGAAAAAAAAAATAAAAGTATTGAGATGGTAAAGCAAAGATGCAGACTTCAGAAATCTGCTGAGATTTTGCCAGCATTCTCCTGAAATTTTAAATTTCAAGTGGGAAAAAATTGTAAAAATGTCATCTTCCAAGCTAGATATGGAGCCAGATATGGATCCAAATCTGTATGTAAGATTGCAACTCCAGACCAGGCTTTATGTGAACCCTTAAAAGATCAGAAAATTTCAGTTTTAATCCCTTTAATATTTAGTGCTCTTAGCTGTTTTTGTTCTTACTCGGAGTGAAATCAAAAATGTTTGATCTGGTTTGGTTGCCTCCACCTGAGAGTTTTATGTTAGCTTTTGCCTAATTACCACGGATTTCCCAGGTGGTGCTTTTGAGGACGCTGCCCCTGCCTGCAGAAGTCAAGGGGAGATGAAGCAAACCCACGCTGAGGAGATGGTGGTGGCTGGACTGGCAGTGCTGTCCCTGGGCTTGGGGATCGCTGGCAGCTCCACTTCAAACACCTCAGATCTCTGAGCTGATTTCCAGCAGGATGAGTTTCTCCTGGTTTCATACTAACCCCCTGTCTTGGGTTATGCAACCAAAAATGTGCATTCTATTTTCATCTGCTGAAAGCAGTTGGGGAAATGTTTTTTTTTTTCTTTATCTCTTGTTACTCTGGGGGGAGGGGGAGGATGCCTTTCTGATAATGGTTCAGCTGTTAAAACCGAGTGGGGCAATGTTTCTTACCTCCACCCATCCTCCCTCCAGGGGGATATTTTCTGCTAATGCCCACCAATGACATGACACATTTACATCATGCCTTTGTGAGATGCTGCACCCAGTGCTGGGGGTCCAGGGTCCCTGCCCAGATAAAAACTGAGACTCAGAACACCAGGGATCCTGTTTTCCATTGGATTCCAGAGGAGGATCAGACCCATCTCACCACCACTGGACCCTTTTTCAATGGGATCATCTCTGCTCCAACAGAACCCAACGAGATCGTCTCTACTCCACCAGAACATCTGTTTTCTCCAGAAGAACTGCTTCCAAACACCTTGACCAACAGGGTGTCAGGTTGTGTCCCTGACTCTGTCAGGGTTTTCTAGGCTTTTTTTTTGTTTGTTTCCTTGTCTTTTTGTACTATTACATTTGTATTTTTAATATTTCCTACTAAAAAACCTGCTATTCCTATTCCCAAATCTTTGTCTGAAAGCCCTTAATTGCAAAATTATAATAATTTGGAGGGAGGGGGGTTTATATTCTCCATTCCAAGGAAACTCCAGCTTTCCCTAATGGATACCTGTCTTCTAAACCAAGACACCCCCTTTTCACCTGGTGATATTGCTCAGCAGGGTGTGCACTGCAGGTCATGTTTTACTCAGTTTGGGTGAAACTTTGCACATACCGAGCCTGGAGGACAGAGATGTGAACTTGAGGGATGCTAGGTGAGAGCTGCTCTGTTTAATGGGGCAATCACACCTCACCCCACCCATCCTGCCTACAAGAGGGAGTCAAATCTCTCACAGGTAAATCAGACCACTGACAAATTTGACTTTCTGACTTTGATTTGGGCTTGGAGCAGCATCCTGCACTCACTGCCAGGAGCTGATAGAGCTCAGCAGCCCTGGGGCAGCAGCAGTGCAGGGCTGGCATCTCGAGGCCAGAGCGTCTTCAAATTTGACAAAATTCACTTTCTGAAAGAGGGAAATTTAAGTTAGGTGTTAGGAAGAAATTGTTCCCTGTGAGGGTGGGCAGGCCAGGGTGCCCAGAGCAGCTGTGGCTGCCCCTGGATCCCTGGCAGTGCCCAAGGCCAGGCTGGACAGGCCTTGGAGCAGCCTGGGATAGTGGAAGGAATCCCTGCCCATGGCAGGGGTGTAACAACGTGATATTTAAGGTTCCTCCCAACCCAAACCGTTCTGGGATTCTCTGTTTGCCTTTCTCTGCCAACACCTGGAGAAAACTCCAACAGCTACAGCCCAAACCACAGCAGCTCCCCAAAAGGCCTAGCATCACTGATGCAGGAAAACTGAGCTCTTTTAAAAGGCTTTTTGATGGTTTTTCAGGTCAGGATGAAAAGACTCCTTGAAAACCATCCTCCAGTGCTCCATCCTTGGCTTCTTGGCCTGAGGACTGAGGCAGGAAAGGTTGGGATGCAGAAGCATCCTCCATTTCAGGGAGTGGATCCGGGCTGTGCCCTGGCCCTGCAGCAGGAGCTGAGGGATGCTGCCGAGCAGCACTGCTGGCTGCAGTTATTTATATTCCCTGAACAGTGTTGTTTACACAGACTGCATGAATGCAAATCAACGTGAGGAAGTGCTGGAGCCAGCGAGGTGTGCAGCAGGAACAGGCTCCCGGGATTGGTTTTAGTAATGTAGTGTTAACACAGCTACACATGGCTACACACACTTTCCAATCCAAGTGAGGGAAAGGGCAGGGGAACGCTCATTACCTGGGACACTGGCCGAGTCCTTGTACCTTGACAAGAGATAAAAAATAAAAATGGACTTCATTATCACAGCCTGCCTGTCAATCACCTGCTGCAGCACCAAGCCTGCCTCACATTTCCCCCACTGAGAGGTTCCCATCACTGCTGGATGGAGGGAGAGGTGGATGTGTGGAAGGAGACAGAGCAGGGAACACGAGGAGCAGCACCAGGCTGCTGGCTGGCTGCCCTGGTGCCCTGCAGCACACACAGTTAGTGTGTCCTAACCCAGCCTGCTGGGAAAGGCCGGATCTGGGAAATGAGCTCCAGGCACAGAGGCCGTGGGGGTCTTCTCCTTCCTCTGGGCAAGGGATGCCCCGTGGGTGACACCTGGGTCCCCCAGACCCCGTGGATTGTCCCAGAGGGTGGCATCAGCCACCTCTGGTTTTGCAAATTGAGGGACATCAGTCATTTCTCATGAAGGAAAAGCTCCGTGGTGGCTCTGCACTGTGCTCTGGAGTCTGGGCAGGGAAAGGGAAGCTGCAGGGATTTGTGGTGTTTTGGTCACATAATTAATGACAAACTTTCACTGCCCTGGGTTTTACTGATGTTTTCTTTACCAGGTAAGATGACTGAACGTTATCACAACTAATCCAAAGCCCTCTAACATTCACCATCTGAATCCACCAGTTCCAGTTTGCAACTGCTTGAGCCATAATTTTCTGATATTTAGGTACCAAATTTCCCCCCCTAGGTAGTGTCTTTGGAGATCTTTAGGGGTACTCCCTGTTTGGGTTTTTTTGTCAGTGAAATGGGGTTAATGATGCTTCAAAGCAGGTTTACCCATGTGCTGCCAAGACCTCTTGAGTGGCAGTGACCTTTTATTTAACCCATCAGCATCAAACTGTCTTTCATTCCATCACCATGTATTCTCAGGAGGCTTTGCTGCCAATTTCATCTTTCTTTTCCACAGTACAATAAAACAATAGTAATAAAAATTATTTTTAAAAGTTCCTTGCTGGTATATGGTAATTAAAAGCAATAAATATTTCTGCATGCAATACCATAGACCTTGACTCACTGGTGGGTCAATACTGCTTTCCTGTCGAGGTTGGGTAATAAATCTTTATTCCTTTTTGAATTGAAATAAGGATGGGATTTTATTCATGAATTCTGTGACCCGTTGAAGTGACATTTTCAAAACAAACACTCCAGAAATGAGGAGTTTTCTCTGCAGTGTGGGTTAATCTGCTCTCTTCTCAGCGTGTCTCTTTCATACTGATGATTTGCCCGATGCCTTTTTAATCCCAGCAGCAACTTCTCAGCAAGAAGGAAGAAAACTGAAATAAAACAAAGTAGCTTGGTGAGAGCTGAGATGCCTGTGCTGGGCAGGGCTGAGGAGGATAGTCTGGAGTAAATTGGAGTTATTGATTACACTTAGGTCTGAGTTAAGTTATACCTTAGTATTCTGTTAATGTTAAGCTCTATTAAGAATAATTTCTGTTAAATTTAAATTTAGGTAAAGTTTAAGTATTGCTCAGTTAAATTACGTTATTTTAAGTTCTATTACATTTAGGCCCTGTTAAATTTAGGTTAAATTTAAGCTTAAATTTTATAAAGTTGAAGTGATATTAGATCTATATCCTATTAATTTAAAGTTCTATTACACATAAGTTCTATAAAGTTAATACAATTTAAGATTCTTTTGCCGAAATTTATTCATATTGAGTTTAAGTTTTGTTTCATTTTGAAGTAGCCTAGGTTTTGCTAAAATATGCTTCTCTAACTTGCAAAGTTGAGTTATTTTTTCTTAGAAAAGAGACAGCTGTGACTGAAACAGCAGTGATGAAACACCGGTAAAAGCTAGTTTGTGGATGGAAGAAGAGCCAGTTAGTTGGACCCTGGATTTCATGAAGAGGGTCTGGGAGGGCTCTGAAGGTGTGGCTGGCTGGGCACAGCGGGTGCTGCAGAGCCAGCCCAGCCCTGCCCTGCTGCTGCCAGAGCTGCTGGGCCCCATCAGCTCCTGGCACAGCGTGCAGGGTGCTGCTCCCAGCCCACACCTGACTGCAGTCACCCTCCCTCGGCATCCACCTGCCTTGGCTCTGTGCAGAGGGGCTCATGAACAAACTGGGAACGTGAGGAGCTCCCACAGAGCCCTGCACAGCACCCGGCAGGCACTGGGATGGGGGTTTCTCTCTCTAGGAGGCTGCTCTTTCCGTGGAGGAGCCTGAGCACGGCAAGAGGGCTCTTCTCCAGCAGAAAGGCGCGATTGCCAGCTGAGCCTCTGCTTGTCATTCTACATGGAGTGACAGCACAAGGGGGAGGGGTTTGAAACTGCCGGAGGGCAGGGATAGGTGGGATATTGGGAGGAAATCCTTCCCTGGGAGGGTGGGCAGGCCCTGGCACAGGGTGCCCAGAGCAGCTGTGGCTGCCCGTGGATCCCTGGCAGTGTCCAAGGCCAGGCTGGACAGGGCTTGGAGCAGCCTGGGACAGTGGGAGGTGTCCCTGTCCATGGCAGGGGTGGAATGAGATGAGCTTTAAGGTCCCTTCCAAACTACTCTATGATTTTGTGATTAAACTGTGTTCTCAAATGCACTTGGGGCCAGGTTTGCCCACCAGGTTTGGTGTGAGGGCTGTAGCTGCTGTCTGCAGTGGAGCAGTGGAGTGGCGAGGAGAAAGAAAGAGCTTTGCTCTCTGTGGAACACATGGATCAGTGACATTTCTGAGCAGCAGGTTCCCTTCCCTACTGAAATTGGTTTTTTTTCTGAGGTCAGCTCCTACTGCCATCAGTAAGACATCACTCAAAGTCAAGCAGTTTGGCTCAATTTGCCTATTTCACAGGCCAGAATTCAGAGCTCACTGCTTTCCTGAAGAGCCCAGAGCTGCCAGCATGTGCAGCACCCGCAGAAATCTCCTGCTCCCCTGTTGCTGCCCTGTCATCATCAGCACAGGGTTTGTCAGCCCAGGACACACTCAGGTGTGCTCTGTGTGTGTGGCACAGTGACTGTGGGGTTGTGGCAGCTGAGCCAAAATCACAGAATCACAGAATATTTGGGTTGGGAGAGACTTCCAAGATCATCAACCCAACCCTAACACCTCACCCAACACCTCAGGGGCAGCTCTGTCTGTGCCACTTTGGAGAAATCCAACATCCCTGCTGACCTGAGAACCTGGAGCTTTTATAAACATCCCTGGCTAAGCTCAGTGGTGCTCGCTGGGATCTGCTCACAATTAAGGAGATGGGCCGACAGGGATCATCCCTCCTCTCTCTCCCACAGTCACCCAGGAAGCTCAGCCACGTGTTGGGAGCAGCTCTGCCATCACTCCCTTCCCCACACAGCAGGGTTTTCTTCATCTTGCTGGGCAGGAAGCACATCCAGGCCTCACAGAAGGCATTCTGGCCTCGTGCAGTGGCTGGAAGGATGCAGAGCTGTAGTGACCAGGCAAGCCTCTGTTCTGATGGGCCAGGCCTGATGTCTGCTGGTCCTTATTTGAGCTGCCATTTGAAACAAAAGAGACTCGACTGGAACAACACTTCCCTCCTATATTCAGAGCACTGAAGTGGCAGGAGCACTCACCAAGATTAATTTGAGTTATTTTAATTATGATTCTCTCCTCTCTCTCCCTTTTCCCTCCTCCTCTCTCACATACACTGTCTGGACAGGGAACTGCAGGTTTTCTTCCACTTAGGATTAATTAAAAAGGAAAAGTCAATAAGTTTCTCAGCAATTACTGTCTTTTCCATCTGGTCATTTGAGACGGTAAGGGGCCCAGAAATTGAATTTCAAGAGGAGAAAACCATGTCTCATGGATCCTAGCACAAGGATCTCAGAGGCAGGAATATCTGCATTTTCCTCAGCCTGCCACCACACCTGGGAGAGAGCAAGAGGCAACACAGGTGGGAGACTGGAGGTGATAATGACAAACTTTGACTACCCTGGGTTTTACTGATGTTTTCTTTACCAGATGAGATGACTGGATGTTATTACAACTCTAATCCAAAGCCCCCATCCACAGTCCTTGTAAGTCAATGGGAATCTTTCTGCTGGCATTGGTGATCTTGGGATCAGACTTCACCTGATGCCTGCAAATGCAACAAGCTGAATTCAGGTGTAGGGTACAGCTGCTTCCCAGGTTTCTACTGTGGATCTCAGCTCTTGTTCCTTTGTTTTGAGACTGTGCAAGGATAGTAAAACACACCACAGGTTTTAATTGCTCGTTTCTTAGAATATACCAGAGCTGGCATGGAGGAAGGGTGCAAATCCAGAAGGTGGGGGAGGAATTAAAATAAGCAGAGGTCTAAAGAGAGTGATAGAGGAGGGAAAAATTAGAAAAGAAGCAGCCACTCACTTGGTTTTGTTTTGCAGTGGAGCTATGCCATACAGCAGTGAGTGCAGATTCATTCCCTCTCAGTTTAAACTCATCAGAAGCAGAACTTCAGCTTTGTTTCCACATTCCCGTGGAGTTGTTTTCTGCAAGTATTTCTTGGAATGAAAAAGCAGAAAAATGAGAAAAAAACCTCCCCAACCTCCCCAACTCAGTGCGTGCTCTTTTGCTAACAAACCCAGTTTGCCCCAGAGGTCCTGCTGGGTGTGAGCGATGCTCCCTGCAGCTTTGTTTAGGAAAGTTCCATTTGCTTCTCCCTCAGCGAGGCCATTAACAGCCTTTTCCCAGAAGTGCAGAGTCTCCTTTTGTTTACCTGAAATTGCTGGGCATCAAAATAAATCTACATTCAACGAGTAAATAAATAAATGAATAGATAAAAGGGGGAGAATCAGAGGGAGTTCTGCTGGGAACAAAAATACAAGCTAAAAGCTGGGAGGCTGGGTGCTTCACACGGTGCTCTCTGCAGCTCCTGGCCGTGTGAGCCTGGCTCCCAGCAAGACTGATTACACTGTCACCACAAACAGCATGTAAAAAATTGTGCCTCATTTTATTAGCTGGAAAACAGTGTTTAATGCTGCTGGAGCTGCAGCTCAGGGTAAACGATGGAAGTTTCCTCTTGGAAAACTGTCGGGGCCAGTGGTGACATCATTCCTCCAGGAGGCTGATCTGCTAAGGGCTGTGGCTCTCAGAGCTCACTGTCAGTTTTCTCTCTCCTGCCTTCCACACGTCCCATCCTCAGAGAATTCCAGAGCTTTAGGGCTGTTCTGAGCCAGGAGAACTCATGGATGGTAAGAGGCAGCCACCAGCCCTGGCTGAGGATTTTCCTCGTGGCACAGCAAATCCAGATGGGTGACACTGAGAACTGGGATTGATCCTCACCTGATAACGGCAGCAGCAAAGGTTCAAAGCTCTCCCTGCACCCTGTCATTGTGGAATGTGGAGGAGCCCCAGCCTTCCCTGAGTTGCATCTTTCAGCTCAAGGATGCTGGAGCCCTCCCTCTGCAGCTGGAAAGGGTGCCAGGTGGATGTGAGCTCGCTGATATTTCATTTCCACCCACTAGATTTGTATGATAGCATCTATAACTTTAGCATCCTAATTTCTATGGTTTCTAGGTGTGACAGTAGAGCACACAGCAGCATCTGCAGAACAAGGGATGGAGAGGAGATCTGAGGAGTGAGATGTGGAAATTGGAAATTGGATATTGGAAAGCATTTCCCAATTCCTGTGTGCCCATGCACCTCGTGGCAGCAGATTTAGGGTGAAGGCACAACAACCTCATGGGGAAGGTTGTCTGCTTAGTGCAGTGATTCATGGGGGGGCTCTTTCTCTCCAGGAAAGGCTGCAGGGTGAGACCTCCACTGGAGATGGGTAAATCTCTGCACTTGCCAATCCACATCACACAATGAACATGAATTTTCAGCTGAGTTCAGGGGAAAAATGTGACTCACTACTGGTTTTCTGTCTACAGAGCTGGAGTATTGAGCTTCCTGACAGACATCCATTGATTCATCACAAAAATCCAGTCTCCCTCTCCTCCTGCGTGTTGGCCACTCTCTAATTGCAAAATTCCCAACTGCTCTTCATTGCTAAAATGCCTATTTATGAATGTCTTCAGAGAGTGGAAGTCAAGGCTGCAGAGCTGTTCACAAACAGTTCATTGAAAATATCCAGCATTCCAAGCCTGAAATCCAGGCTCCATGGATGGTTACATGAGCTGTATTGTGTTATTTCTGATCCCTGGCTGGGCAAGTTGTGTAACTAATCACATCAGAACCAGCATCATTTTGAACTGCATGTTCATGTGTGTAATTTGGAATATGCTTTTGGAAAATATTAAGCTATTTGAGTTCCAAATTGACTTTTGATGAGTATTCGCACTAGTAAAGCTCATTTGCTGGAATATTTGTGGAAAGCAGCCATAGAAAGGGAGCAGGAGATTCAAAGCAAATTTGTTCAGGACTTCAAATGAATATACACAGACATCTTTCTGCAGTATTCACTCCCTATTAGTCAAGTTGCAGTAATACCTGGACTACACACTTACAACTGAGTTACCCTCCCCACTGTAAGGCTGGGGCTGGGAGATTTATTAGCTCAGTGCTTCCAGAATGGATTTGACTGAGATTTTTAATACCAAGTTCCCAGCTTGGAGGGACACTTTTTAATTCCATCCCCTCATGCCCCCTCCCTCTTCCCTCTGCCAGCCATTAAAATAATTTAAGCAATTGATCACTTCTATAGCTCAAAAGCCTGGGCACAGAAGAAAAGGAGAGGGAAGTGGTGGCTGGGGGGACAGTCAGGGGATTTTAAACACTGAAGCAGAGAAGCTCCATGTTCTCTCTGAGTTGACTTCCTCATGCTCATTGAGAATGCCCAGAAGTGTGAGTAATCAAAGAAAATGCTCCAGAGGTAAAAATTAAAGGACAATATGTGAAATCTCATTTACAAGTGGGAAGCAAATGAGGCAGGATCCAAGTGTTATATAGCCAAGCAGGCTCTAAATCAGCATTTATAGCAGTGAGTTGGCAGGTGGGTTTTACCTCTCACCAAGCACTCTCTGTGTCAGTCAACAGACCAAAATGTGTCCTTTGTTACATTCAAACAACTCTCAGCTAAATGTACTGAATTTAGGGAATTTAGCAGGCAGAGCCATGAGCAGAACGTGCCTCAAAGAGAGCTGGCAGGAAAATTTCACTTCTCAGGAATCCTGCCTGCAACAAAACCCCTCTGAAAGGGTCTCATTTACAGAACCCCCTGGTTCTGTAAACCTGAATATCAAAACATCCTCCCAGGGAGGTGCCATCCAGTGGTGCTCTCCCTGGAATTGGCTGTAGCATTGCTCCACAGCTTCCAGTTTTCTGCAGCTCATTCTGCTCTGCCCCATCCCCAGCACTTCTCCATGCCTGCGTTTTCCACATCCACTTTGCACTGGGCGCAAGCTGGCTGGCACCAGGAATCTCTGTGGGGTCAGAGCTTCAGCTCACCAAAATCCAGGACAGAGGCAGAGCCCTGGGGCTGCTCTGGGACTGTCATTTCTCCAGCAGGTCAGAGGATCCCCCCGTGCTGGGTGGAACACCTGGACCTGTCCATGCTTCACCCCTGGCTTTGTCTCTAGGCTTTTCCCAGCGTCTCTCAAGGCTCCACCAGTGTCTTGCACACTGTCAGAGTCCCAGGCTGAGTCTCTTGAGCTCACAGAAGAGGAGCTGGTTTTTTCACGGTGCACTGTTTGCTCTGAGCACTGACTGAGCCAAGTATATAACAAAACACCTGCCCTACAAACCAAAACCACAAACCAGCCTCTCACAGCACACCAGCACGTGAAGAGGCACAACAGGGCTGGGGCAGGGTCCCAGGAGTGCCTGCTGGCTCCCAGGATCACACTGGGAAATTGCTGTTCTTACCCACACAGAGGCAGCTTTGCATTTTCTGTTTGAAAACTCCACTGCACCCTGCAGGAGTTATTTCCATCATTCTCCAGAATGGAGAGACAGAGGCATTAAAAAGTTAAATCATGCATGCTAAGAAGGGAACAGAGTTCACCTGAGGCAGAAATAAGGCTTAAACCAAAGGCATCTAATATGTGTTTTTCTCTTACCACCAGTCCATTCTGCATTACAGGAAGATAAAAATGAAAAGAGACTAAGCTCAGCAAGAGCCCTGCCCCATTGTCCCTTGATTGCAGGCAGGCACAGTGAGGAAAAGTCCATACCAACCATATTCCTGAGTATCTGTTTGAAAAAAAGTTAAACCCTGTGGCAGAAAATACATTTCAAAAGTCAAGTTGCTTTTTCTTCCTGCAAGAACCATGGAAGAGGGCTGGGGACAGATCCCAGTGACTGCCCTGAGCACCTCTGACCCCTTTTCTCCCATGTGGGCAGATTAAACAAGGAGACCTGGCCACAGGAGCCAGTCTGTGTCTGCCAGGGAGTAGGTTGTGTGCAGGACATCTAAAGGGGTTTCTCTGACCTGAGATTTCCCTTCCCTCTCTGGCATTTTCTGCAATTACCCAAAATGCCTGACCTAATGTGGCTGGTGCATTATTGGCCTTTTTTTTTAAAAAAAAATAAATCTGCTCACACTGCTGACACAATCCACAAAAGCTCTTATTCAGTTAACAGACAATAAAACCAGCCCAGGGATGGGGAAGGGCTTAAGCACCTCTGCTTTGCAGGAAATATTTACCAAACCTGCTTCTCTAGGTAGGTTTTGAGCTGTGGTTCTTCCTTGGGCACAGCCCTGCCGATCCCAATTCCACACCAAACCACATGAAAGGGACTCTGAGCTTGGCTGATCACAGGGATCTCTGTAATGCAGAGGTGGATCAAGGGGCTCAGCAGTTCCTGGCACGGATTAGCTCATGGGTTTGTTGTTTGTGTGTGAAGCTGCCCCTCTCACCTGCCCCTCTTTGATATGTGGGGTTGTAGCCAGGGGTGTCCCGAGGCTGACAAAGCTCAAGGGAGGGAGGGTTTGTTCTGGCATGAGGCCTTGGTCATGTTTGGTCCCAAAAAACTGCTGTTTTTCCAGTTTTTCACGACACTCTGGGTGTGCTTGGCTCTTAGGAGCTACATTTGGTCAGTTATTGCTCAAAAGGAAAGGCTCTGGGCTGGAGGGGAGAGGTTTTCTGCAGGGCTGTCCCCAGGGCAGAGAGAGGAGCAGTGGGAATGGGGACATCCCAGAGCTTTCCTTTCAGCTCTCTCTCTTCACCTGTCTGCAGAAACCAGGGAAGGGTGACAGGAAATCTCCCCAGTGGCACTGGCAGCTCAAGGCAGACACTCCACTATCACTGTGTCAAATATAATCCAGATATTTAACATCCATCTGCGTCAGTTCCAGGGCTGGAAAACTTTGGGGTGGCTCGAGCAAAGCCACCCTGCACATCTGACCAGGGGATGAAACCACAGCTTGGATTACACCAAACCCTGAGGCTTCACAACTTCTAGGCCTGCAATTCACAATGTTTTACCCAAATACTGTCATTCAAAAATGCACCTGCAAGTATTCCCATCGCTGCAGCTTCCTCTGTGAGCAAACAACTCAGGAATCAAGTTCTAAGGGAACAGAATTACCTTGCAAAGTGACACCACTTGTAATAAAGTTTTTATGCTCTTTGCTCCTGAAAAAATACGCATTTAGAAGAGTTCAGTGGATGGGAATGTGCATTTAGAAGAGTTCAGTGGATGGGAATGTGCTTATTACGTGGGCAGTGCCTGTGGTTAGATGGATAATGGTGGTCTCAGTGCAGGGCTGGAACGTGGAGCCTGCAGCTCCTGGGAGCAGGCATTGTGGTTTGGTTCCATGCTTGGACATTCCCAGCACACCAGGGCCCTGCTCCAGGACTGAGGGTCCCTCTGTGTTGCTGGAATACAGATCAGTGGTGGGAAGAAGGTTTATAGTGTTCAGTTTTATCCTTGTCAGTGTCCCAGTTTTGAATATGGAATGCAATTATCATAATATTACAAACTGGCAAAATGATAACTGTCAGTGGAAATGTGTTTTTTGTATGATAGGAGGATTTTTCAGGTTAAAGCCAAGAAAAAGCAAAACATTCTTTTCTCTTCTTTTATTTTATTTTATATATTTTTCTCTCTTTTTTTTTAAAAAAAAAATTAACTTAGTGAAATTAAGAGTGTCTGACCCACACTTTTTTTGATGTTAAATTAATGGCCTGGATGAGTCACCAGATTGTTATTAAAATGAGAGAGCTGCATGGCTGACCATGCTAATAACACTCCCTTCAAAGCTGAGCTGCCTTTAATGTGCCCCTGAGAGAACAGGCACGGGCATTGTGCAGCTGGGGAAGTCAGGAGTGCAGGTCTGAAACAGCCCTGCCCCACCTCAGGGTCTGGGGGCGAGGATGTGTCCCCATCCTCCTCCTGCAGTGAGGGGATAACCTGGCCCTGTCCCCCAGCTGGTTTGGCTCCCTGTTGTTGTGTCCAGTTTTTAATTTCTTGTTTAATTTCTTTCTGTTTAACGTGAGACCTTTAGAGCTCAGGCCTCCACCACGAGAGTTTGGTGTTATTTGGTTTTGTGTCTGGTCTTATCTGTAGTAGTCTGGTGTCTCTTCATGGGTTGATCACGTGAGGAAAGGGGGAACAGAATTTTGGGTGCTGGAAGCATCTCTTTGGTGAGGAGGAGAGGGGACATCTCTTCCATCCTCTTCCTCCTGGGTCTTCTGCTCAAACTGTTGGCCTGGTGTCCTGTAAACCCTCCTGTGCAGGTTCTTGTGCCACATCTCTCCCAGATCTGCTCTCTGGCTGAAGGAGGGCTGGAACTGCTCTTCTCAGACAGGTACAGGAGCTGGAGCTGGTGGACACCTGCTGTTCCAGGACATCTGCCCTGTCCTCACCCTCACTGGTGAGGTGGCAGCAGGAAGGGGCTGCCTGGGAGACCTTTTGGTCCCTGAATTAGAAATATGTGCCAGGTAAATGAGCCTTTAGCTTTGCCCTTTGGAGAAGGACCTGTCTGGTTTTGATGAAATCTCCCCAAACCAAAGAGGAAAATCTTTTTATACCTTTTTTTCTGCACCCTTCCTGTGCATGTGTCCCCTCATAGATTTAGCTTTGCAAAAGAGCCACCAAAGCAGCACCATCATAAACCTGGATGCTTAATAACCCCTGGCTGATCATTTACCACACAACTAATTATAACTTTTTCAAGGCTCCCATTTGTGCCCTTTCTCTCCCCTGTCTCCTTTTCATTTCCTGTGTCCCGGGCCTTGAAATCCTTGGGTTTGACATGATAATTGATGGCTTCTGGCTGTACAAACATAAAACCTGGAGTCTAAATAGAACCAGATGGAGCTTGTGTTGTACTGTGTGTTTTTCTTAAATAAAGGAGAGATTTATAAATCGATGAAATTTATCGTTAATAAGAGAACATTGGCCTTTTATAATAGTCTATTGTAATTGAAAAACACCCAGGAGTAGTCTGCTCTTGGGTCATATTAGTGCTTTGTTTTCCATTTGCTGCTCTCCTGAAGAGTTCACACAGATGCTTTGTGTCTCCTGTCCCCGGCTCTGTGTGTCACATTCACTCTCCCTGCAAGCTGAGAGGAATACAAATACCAGCCTTTTGCAGCCAGAATTACTGTTCTGGGTAAGTCTGATCTAAACTAAATGAGGCCAAAACCCTCTGGCTGAAGAAGGTCAAAACCTGGCCTGGAAACTGTAATAATGCCTGAAACTATCAGGTGCTGGGGGACACGGAGCCCTTTTGGGGACATCAGGGGTAGGGTGGGAGCTCTGGGAGCCTCAGGCACCCACATTTAGGGATGATTCACCCTTAGCAATGAGAGACACACCATCCACCCTGCTTACCTGAGACTTGCTCACAGCTCAGGTTTCAGGGTTCACTGGGGTGGGAACAGCTTGGTTGTTACCTGTATATTTAGGTTTATCACCAGAACTATCAGTGGATTTCCCTGGGGACGTCACCAGGAAAACTGATCGTGTTCCCAGAGGAAGTGTTTCACAGCTGTGTTTCTCCTTGGTTTTCACTCAATCAGTCTCTGCACAGAGATTCCCTCAGCAGCACATTCAGCTCCTTGGAGGCCTTGAAGAAAGATAGATGCTGTCTGAGCCTCCTTATGCTTAAGTTCTTGGCATTTTTTTTGTTTGGTTGGTTTGATTGTTTTCCTATTTGTTAAACCTTAGAATTAGTATCAATTTAATTTTGTGTCTCTAGATAGCTTTTATCATTTCAGGTTTTTAGTTCTGGATATACTCTATGGTATAGAAAATGAGAGGTCTGGAATCTACAGGGTCTCATTTTTGTTCCTTCTCCAATTGCTAAATATCATTTAGGAGCTTAATTAACTTCTCTGTGCCTCAGTGTCCTTAGCAAGACCAAAGTAACAGTGACTTGGCAAAGTGCTCAGAGATCTGTGGATGATTCAGAAATTCAGGGCAGGAGAGGAATATTCCCCTCTAGCCCTGGTTCTTTGAGGAGCCTGATTTGATGCAACAGAGTAAAGGACCCAAAGGAGCAGGCTGTCACCTCAAAGTGCACAACAGGAGCAGGTTCTCAGCCTCAGGTGTCACAGAATTCAGCCCTCACCTCTCCGTGGCTCTGGTTCTCTCTGACCCACAGAGCCTTTCACAGCTGTGCCTGTGGCATCCAGACACTGCCATGCTGGCCTAAGCCATGGCCAGAAATCAGGCTCTTGCCCCTTAGTGATTGTCCCAATTAACTCTTGCACCTGGGGAGAATTCCTGAAGCTGTTACCTGCTTCCCAGAGGAGCTGTGAAACACAGAGTAACAAACACAGAGAGAGCAGTGCTGCTGCTGAGTGCCAGGGAGACCCAGCTGAACCTGGAGAGGACACGGAGGCTGAAGCACCTTCAGCTCTCTGAAACCAAAAGCCTCTCAGACATATCTTAGCAATTTGTCCCTGGAATCAGCTGTTGTCAAACTCACCATGCCCTAAGGGCACCTTCCACCCGAGGCTCCCTCCTGCCTCTGTCTAATACCGAGGTGGCTTCAGCCTGCAGGCAGCTCCTGATCCAAACCACAGCACAAAGACAGGGCAAATCCCCTCAGAATGGAAGGTCAAACCCCATGGCTTATGCAAGGAAGAGTTCCTAACGAAAGGTCTCACTAAGGATGTATCTCAGCCAGTTAACAACCACTGCCCCTGCTCTTGCACTCACCCAACGCCAAAGCCCAGCCAGACACCAGCCCTGCTGTGGAAATGGATTTGTGCAGAGGAAGCTCAGACCCTCGGGGCAGGGCCAGTGCACCCACCTGGTCCTGAGACCTGTGTTCTGTGCAATCCCAGACAGGTCCTACAAGCTCTGCCCCTCCTCAGCTGGAGGCTCCCTTGTCTCCCCTGCACTGCCATCATTTTGTCCTGCTTGTTTTGGAGGGGCTGCCCATGGGAATCAGGATAATCCTGTCAGGCTCCTGTTGCTCTTTTGCTCACTGCACGATTAAGCCCACCGTAAATTCTGCCCTAAAAATTCTTTATAGAGTCCACCTGTCCACAGCAAATAAATCAAATGTTCTAAATTAAATCCTGTAACAGCTGAGTGGCGGAGGGTAGGATGCCTGGATTTATTCAGGAGACAGGAAGACTGTAATTTTCTAAGTCAACACTCTGACCCTGCTTTACTCATTTGCTGTTCACAATGAAAGTGGATCTCTCCCTGTATTTTTGGCTGGTTGTTTCTTCTCTCTGAAATAGCTGTAATAAGCATGTCCCTGAGAAAGGGGTAGCGAGGAGGAGGCACAGAGGGCTGTCATCCAAAGGAGAGAATTAAATCAGGAGGTATCTGATCATGCTGGCTCCTGTTTTCACACAGCCTTCTGCTTATATTTTGCCTGCATTAACTTTTCACAAGCAAAGCTAAAGCGCCAGGCAAAGGCCTCGTTAGACACACATCTTGGGGAACTCTGATGTGCCATTAATTAAGCTCTTTCACTGCCTCTTTCCTGCTGGTTTCAAGGACCAGCCTGTGTGCCTTAACTCTTTTCTTCTCTTTCATTTCCCTCTCTCCTCTGAAAAGAGCAGTGGAAGGCTCCTTTGCAGATGGGGATGGGATGCTGTAGTGCCCTCTAAGTGAACTCTCAAGTCTTCTCTAGCGGAGGGAGAGCCCTTGCCAAGTTTCTCACACACTGGCTGGCAGAGCTGCTCTCTGTAGATGGATTTGCTGGGCAAAGTCAGGCTTTGACAAAGAAGGAGCTGATGCCAGCACACCCTGGCACAGCAGCGTGGGGATGGCACTGTCCCCTGCCATTCCCCTTCAGCTGATGGCGCTGGGAGCCTGGCCATGGCAGGGCTGTGCTGTCAGTGTGATTGATTCACCCAGCTGAAGATGCAAACAGCAACGCACAGTGTTTGGCTCCAGGTGCTGCTTTCCTTTAATTTCATTATTTTGCTCCCTCTGTAGTCCCCTTTGGCAGAGTTTAGGGGTTATTTAAAGCATGTCTGCAGAAACATGGGGTGCTCTGGCTGCCTGAGCCATTCCCTGTCATCCCTACCCTCCATCCTACAAAACCATATGAGCAAGTCAAGATCCAGCTGGTCCCTTCTATGACCTCACTAACATGGTTGTATTCAGAAAAGGCATCTTCCTTCTAATCATGCAATAGACACTAATATAAACATATAAATATACACTTCAACACCAAATATATCTGTGCTAAATATACTTAATTCAAAGTGTTGAGCGGTCAGGGCTAAACCTAAATTCTGAAGGGATATTTTCATGTCTATTTATTGATTAGAAAATAAGGAAATGTAACACTATATATCTCCTTTGCTAAGAAGATATAGAGATGATATTAATATTTCGAATTTTTTCTTCCCTTGGCAGCTCAATCTTCTTTCCATACATCTTGGAGGAAAATTGGGTGCCACTTTTTGCTGAGTCTATTGTCGACTTGGTCCTTAATGTCCCACTTTTCCCCTACAACTTAAATCCTAAGCATGGAAGGCTTTAGCAATGAATCTTATTTTGTATCCCTGACTTGTCTGGTCCTTCGTAGCTGCCCTTTGCTCATCATTCAGCCCGTGCAGAGCTTGGTTTGCAGGCAGGGACAGTGCCAGGGAGGGTGGGAGAGCCGGGAGTGGGATCCTCCTGCCTCCCCTTTCCCAGGATTCTGGGCCAGCCTGTGCCCCGTGTGGGAGCTGCAGCCCAGCTCTGCTGGTGACACGGGAAGGTGACAGCTCAGCGGGGGGACTTTTCACTCAAGGCAGCTCCTCTCCACTCTCTGCCTGCTGTAATTAATATCCTTTTCCCTGCAGGCTGTGAGTCTCTGACAGGCTTTATTTTTAACTCCACTTAATGATAGAGTATTAAGACAAAATGCAACTTCTGTGAGCTGCAGGCCTTGTGGAGGAGAGGGGGTCTTGTGTTGGTGCTGCAGCTGGTGAGGGAGCTGCTGTTTGCAGGGATGTTGGGCCACAGGGAGCTCAGCGTGCAGGGATCTGGGGCTGCTCTGCCTGTGGAGACCCCCTGACACACCCAGGGGCTGGGAACTCCACAGGATGCTCTTCCCCTGCTCGATAAACCTGTGGGATTTTGGTAAAAATGGGAGTAATTCTGCCAGCATCCTCAGAGGGAGGCAGCAGGCAAATGCTATCAAGAGACACACGGAGGTTTGGGATAGGAAGCTTCCAGAAGTGGATGAGGGAAGTGAAGGAGAGCAGTGGGAATGACTTGAAGTTTTCTGCATATCTGCAGGAACTGGAGTAAAAAGAGACAAAAAACGATTTTCTGTTGTTTGCAAGGCAGGACAAGTTCACAAAGTGGTTGAAGTCATCCCAGAGTGGGCAGATAAAAGATTGGCTCTAACCTAAATGTTGGCCACAGCTTTTACATCCCTCATCGATAGATTAAAATAAGGAAGAGCAGCATATGGAAGAAAAATGTGGAAAGCAGAAAATAAGCAAATGTTCTTTCTGGAAATAAAAATCCTGGGCATTCTCCATATAATTTTTTAGGGTCTGGGAAGTTAGTAATATGAGGAAAAGAACTTCCTGATGCTTTTTCTTCTCACAGTAAGGGAAGAAGTGAAAAAAAATCCTGCAAAACTGCTAGACATTGAGTTTTATTCCTCCAAAGTTATCAAAAGTTACATTTCAAACACCCCAGCTTGCATTTTTTAACTGTCCCTTAGAAATGGTGAAGATGATAAAGTTTTGTCTCACACCAGCTGCTCTTCGCTAATGCCAATTTTTCAGGAATTGCTTTTAAGGCAAAATTTAAGATCAAACTTAAAATGTCTAGGGTGGCAAAAGAGCATTATGGAAAATTTTGGTGGAAGTCCTTTCTCCTTTGCTGCCTGTGACTGTGATCACGTGCAGTTACGGGCTGGAGGCCTGGTGGAGCTGAAAATAAAATTCCTTTTCCTTGGGAAAGAAACAGCTCATCCATTGCAGAGCTCTGCACTTCCCAGGCTAACAACACTGCCCCTAAGATGAAGATGGTATGAGATTTCCCCCAGCAAATGTCACAGGATTTTTCTCTCTTCTCCCTTCCCCAAAGGAAGTGTGGCAGGGCGAATTACAGAGGGAAAGGTTTTGTTAGGAATTCTCTGAGCATCCTGCTGTCACTGGTACCAATACAGCACTTTGTTGAGAGCATTGCCAGGCAGTGTTTTGAGGGAGTGATACCAAAACTTAGTGCCAATAAGCAATGAAATGAAGTGAAGCCTCAAATCTGGCTCTTCTTGCAGCTTTATTTACAGTGGAGTCTTGGACTGCACGAATCCTGGGTCGAATGGTGGCTGGTGAAATCCTGCAGGATTCAATAAATGCAGAGTTTCCTCTTTGTGAATGTGTCTTCTTTTACTGATGAGGAATCAGGACCTCTCAGTTATGACTTTTAGTAATTGTAAAGACTTTTTTCCAGTATTCTTTCCTCCTGGTTTGAATCCTGCAGGAAAAACCTCAGCAGTGGGCCACGCTGAGAGCAAGCAGGTCACTGGCTCATTTCACCTGGTGCTCATCTCTCTCAGCCACACGTCCTCAATGGTTTGTTTGGGTGATCTCCTTGGCACCTCAGACCTGCTCTGAGATCCTCTGTCCATCCCCCAGTGGAGGAGAAGCTCTCCCATCCTCAGCACCACTGGCTCTGCCGATGGATTCCAGGCCACTGCGCACAGTAATTGCTGCTTGAGATTACTGATGACACAAATGTTGACATTCTGTTGGCATAACTTGCAATAATGTATGCAGATTGCATCCTTCTAGTGCCTTAATTATTACTTCTCTGCAAGAAATAGTCAGGTTACCCTCTGCTCTGATCTGAAGGAGATAATTCCCCTTCAGAAGCCCGGCTGTTTAGAGACAGGGGAAGGACAAAACAGGCCGAGATGCCACAGCACAGTTTTCCCTCTACATGGGACGTGTCTGAAGCTCAGCCTTGGCTAAGTTTTCTTCCTCACCGTGGGAGTGGGGAGGTCTCTCTCAAGGTGAAACTATCCCTGGAAAAACAGAGGAGTGCTGCATTTAATGAGCCAAGACAGATGTCCTGTTCAACGCCCAGCAGCGGGCAGGGAAGTGTTTAGTATTTAGTGTCTGTAGTGTGGTGGTGTCTAGAGGCCAGAGCCAAGGTTGAGGCCTTGTTGGGCTAGGCCATGTATAAAACACCTAGTTAGATAAAATTCCTGACCCATGGAGTCTGAGCTATAAATTAAACAGGAGGCTGAGTAAGGAGAGAGGGAGAAGAAATCCAGTTGCGAAGAAGAGATCAATGTGAAAGCCAGCAACAGAAATCCAGTAAATTTGACACCACACTCGCTTTATGCTTTGCATTTCTGTCTAGAAGAATGCTGGGAAAGCTGAGAAATTACACAGAAATACTGTATTCAGACAACTTTATAGAAAGAGAAAAGCAGCAAGGAGCTCTAGAAGCCTGGCTGGGAAAGGAAACACAAGGCTTAGATTCTCTAACAAGTTCAATATTATTGTTTTATTTTTATAAACTGACAAACACCTGGAGACATTCAGAATAGAGAATGAGACACAAGAAAATATCTTGTAAAGTATTTTATTGGAGAATACAGCTGCACAGCAACAGGGAATGCAGTCCTGGAGCTCTGGAAATAAAATCTCTAAAGACTCATGTTTTACACATGGGAGAAGGCGACTGTTCTGTGTCTCTGCAAGGGAGGGCAGAAGGCTCTGCAGGAGGACATGCCACTGCTTTCATGTGGAGACAATAATTTTTGTCCCTCATCAAAGCTCCTCTGTATCTATGACTTAGCAAAGGCTTAGTCTGCCCTGCCAGATTGACCATTTATATTAACTCATTTGTTCTGATATCCTGCAGGAGGATACAATGGTCTGGAGAAATCGTGTCAGACAGTCATTCACCTGTACCTGGTTCCTAAATATTGCATTAGATATGTAGCCAGGTGTACATTTCTTGCTTTGGAGAAGATAAAAAAAAAGCTTTTCAGGCCTGGCTGAGTGAACTGAGACCTCATTCTCTGCCTTACCTGGCGACTGATGCTTCCATTGCATGTGGAAATAAATAACCTTTAAAGAAAGGGAGCCTGGTGGACCTCTTGTATCAGTAATCACCCTGAGGCACTGAGCTGTGGATGTCACCCAAATGCTGGGTGCCTTTCCCCGAGCTGCCTTTTTGGTTTTGCTAATTGTGCCCATGTTCTTGCACTGCCTGATGGAAAAAGAATGGATCTGCTAAGGTTAATCTGAAAAAGCTTGTGAGAAATGGGTCTCCTGAGATAATTGGTGGAGAATAATTGACATAATTGCTAGTGTTCTCTTTCTTTAAGTCCTTTCTGGTCAGGAGGGATCGATTTTCCAGGATTTAGATAAAAATGGACACCCTCCCCAAAATAATTTTCTATTATTGTCCCAGAAACCAATTAACACAAGGAACTGTGGCCATTTGTTCCTCCTGGGGACTATCTGAATGAAAACCTCTGAGTATATTTAAGTAATAGACCTAGATACCATAGTTATCAACTTCTCCAGCAATTTTAGGCACAATAAAGGAATAATAAATCAGGTTTTGGAGGGCTTGAACTCTGACTTTTTCAAAGAATATTGACAGAAGTTTTAGAACAGATAGATGTGTTAGATTTGATTAGTTATATGAGATCTTGGTGGCACTGCTCCAGCTGCTCAGCCACAGCTGCAGGGTTGTAGAGCATCCCTCAGTGTCCATATTTTGTGTGATGGATTGGAGTCAGCAGCCAAACAGTAAAAATTAAGTTCAACGGGATGGTGTTGTTGTGGTATTTTACCCCTTTTCTTTGGAACTGAAGCTGAACTGGCAGGACATGAACCAATTTCATTCTGCCTTATTCAATAAAGGCACAAGCTCCTGACTAAAGTCTGTGTACACATATTTATATCTGTGAGAACACTTTTGGGCTTGAACTTTCTCCTCTGAGGAACCATGACTAACCCTTGGGCCAAGACTTCATTTGCATTTTCCAGGAATACTTTACACTCGCTTGTTCATGGATTTGGGAAATTCTGCATACAAGTTGACTTCTCCTCTTTTTCCCCCTTTCACTTTGCTGCCCTTTTCTTCTCTGCTTTCCCTCTAAAAACATTCTTCTCCCACCTCAGCAAATCACCTTTCCTTTGCCTCCTGTCCCAGCCAGACAGGGACAAGGGTGGTGGATCCTGGTCCTCCCACACTGGGTCTCTCCCATGGGACCTGCCCCATCTCTTCCTGCAGCTGCCTCCTCTTTTGCAGGGGGAAATGAGACACCAGGGCTCACAGTGTGGGTGAGCCGTATCCCCTCCAGGGTTAAAGCACCACTGGGGAGGCAGGAAAGGATGGAGTGGATAAAAGGGCAGGAGAAGGGTGCAGAGCCAGGGGAGGAACAAAAAGCAGCGATGAGAGCCTCAGGTCAAATCCTCCTCCTCGTGTTTCCAAGCAGACCCTTGAGCAGCTGACTCTGCTCCAGAGGGGAACTGGCCCCTTCCCCTTCCCTCCCCACCAGCACTGGGGCAGGAGCAGCAGCACCATCCCAGCCTGTGCCCACAAAGGTGCCCTGTCCCCACTCCTGCCTGTCCCCATCCCTTCCCACCCTCCGATGAAACACAGCCCAGGTTTGTTTAGTCAACTTGGAGCCTCGGCCAAAACCCTCCGTGAGAATCCTGTTAATGTGTTTGATGAGCTGCCTCCAGCTGCAGACAGACGAATAAAGGCTGATTGGCTCCTTTGCTCCTGCTCTCCCTGACGGGCTCAGCCAGCCCCTGCCTGGGCTCCGAGCAGGGTGGATGTGTGGGAACACTCGGGAGGCAGGGGGAGATGTGTCTAATGGCATCATTTCCATCTCACAATAGCTAATCCTGCCTAAATCAATGAAGCCCTGGCATCCTAATGAAATTGGGTTGGAACCTGTTCAGTTTATGATGAGCTTTTTAACCTCGGCTTCTTATTTAGCCTGGAGCAGGGTTGAAATGGGGAAAAATGTGACGTTTTCCTCCCCCCGGCTCATCTTCCATCAGCTGAGTGGAAATGGTGGAATTAGATGCTAATCTGCTGGTTGGTCTTAAAAATAATCTCTGTGTTTAGCTCTCCTTGTGGGGTTTGGAGGGAAGAGAGAGCAGGGTTTTCATGTTTACAAGGCTGACACCTTCCTGGGCTGTTTGGGTATTTCCCAAGCTGGAGAGAAAAGATCCTCAAAGGGGAGAGTGGGATTATCTCCTCACTTGGAGAGAAGCTTAAGGGGAGGAAGGGCTGAAACTCTATCCCTGGTGGTGAAATCCATTAGAACAGAAATGCTGCAGTTTCTTCCTCAGAAAGGACCCTGCTCTGAACCAGGTGGGATGTTTGGGTTTATGCAGATGTCTTCAAGAGCATTTTGGTGAACCTCTGAGAATGAAGAATATTTCATGGGAAGGGAGTGAACCAGCCTGGAGAAGGCCAAGACCCTCCAAAGAGGAAAGGCCGAGCTCTTCCCTGGCAAAGGTGCTCCAGGTCAGGCATTTAGAAGGGTTCCCTCATTCCAAAGCCAAAGGGACAAGAAAATCTCTCTACAACTCCTTGCTTGTGTCCTTGCTTGCAAGGGAAAGGAAGACCAAATGTCCATTTCTCTTTCTTTTCCAGATTGTTGCTTGGTGAACAACCATAACACTGGGGAGAACTGGGAGGCCACTGGGAGCCATTAAGGCAAACAAGAAGCTCTTACTCTCCTGCAGTTTTCCTCCTCAGACAGAGAGGGAAGAAAATGAACATTCTTTTCCCCATCACACTCTCCAGCAGAATAAAATGTGACTTTTCCCCTAAATAATTTACAGCCTGTCTTCTTTCTGAAAGTTTTGGTTAGTACAAAACGACACTTCCTACCCTTTAATGCTCTGATGAAATATCCTTCCATGTATAATTTAGGAACTGGCAGCTGGTAGTAGCAGGGCAGGTATAGTGCTGGCGTTTGCAGGCAAATCCCTTGGCACCACTCTGCTCCCAGGCCACAGGAGGGGACAGTGCAGGGAGAAGTGAGGACAGGAGCAGTGTAGAGACACCCCTGCCAAGCCCCTGTGCCCTGGAAGGGTGAGGAATGAGTGGGAAAGCAGCTCTGGTGCAGCTCTCGGGGATATCTGACTGCAGAGCAGGCAGAAGGGCTCAAGGTTGTGTTCAGCAGAGGCAGGCAGGGGCCTTGGTTGAGATTTGAGCCTAAGGAAGGGGAAATAAGGTCAAAGCCTTGGTCTACCACAGGCTTCCTTTGTGGCTTGGGTCAGTGCTGGGGGCTCAGAGCAGCGAACATTTATAATTGTAGATTGTGCTCAAGTAAGCCCCAGCTTTTACAGAATGGGGCTTTACATCTTTGTGTCCACAGAAGAGGAAAAACTGCTCCTTGCTTTAGTGCTTTAAACACAGAGAAATAATTACTTCCTTTTTTAGAGGCCCATTTTGAAATACAGCAGGTGTTTTATTGCTCTTGGAGCATTAGCACTGTGTTTTGAGTTCAATTTTCTAAATCTTAAAACTGGTAACAATCAGCAGCGTTCAGGTTTCATCCCACGCAAGCTCTCCCTTGCCAAATTTACTGTTACATTTTGAGGACATTTATTTTGTCTTGTCATTTTTTGAAGCTGTTTAGAGCACTCACAGAGAGGTGCAGGAGACCTGATCCCAAAGCAGTGCTTTGAATGACACAGCCCTGTCCCACCACACAGTGACAGGGAAGAAGCTCAGGGTAGATTCAAGCGTGGACACGTTCAGCAGCAGGAGCTTTTCCCAACCTGTGCAATAGATCACAGAATCACAGATTCACTAAGGTTGGAGAAGACCTCTAAAATAATCAAGATGAACTCATGCAAATGCAAATGAGGGAGATATCAACCTGGGGGCAAAGAAGTGATGGTGCTTTTGACTTCTGCCCTTCTCTTGCAGCCCATGGCCCTGTCTGGAACACACAATTAGCCTGGAGCTCCTGGAGCTGCCCTGTGCAGAGGCTGCCCTGTGCTGGAATGCCCCTGGCCGTGGGTTTTTCCCAGATATTTCATTAACGTTCAGAAATGGCACTTCCTTGCTAATAGTCTACCGACATTTAATAAACACAGCCCAAGAGTTTTATAACCTGTTAACTTCCAAGTGGCAATAATTAAACAAAAATGATAAATAATTAAGGCCTAATTACATGGTATCAGTCATTTCATTTTCCAGCAGGCACGTTAAGTGCATTTGCCACTGCTGATTGGGGGCTCATTCCGCAAGCGCTCAGCACTTTCTCTGCGCGCCTGGATGGAGACTCAGGTTCCACGCAGCTTTATGGTGGAGAAGAAAAAGGAAAATGTGCTTCATTAGCTGGGTAATTGTCCCCTCCACCACTGAAGATAATTCCCACCGAGGCTCTTGCATGACTTTGGGAAGGCAGCAAACAGAGACGTTTGTGCTTTGTGTTTCTGCGACAGGCTGAGCTGGGGGAGATGGGGCAGATGCAGAACGCTTTTCACTGCCCTTCCCTTTGGACCTGGATCCCAAACTGACATTGGTACCTTGGGGCTGATGCTGTGGGCTGAAACCAACCCCAGTGAGCAGACAGAGGGCAGGGGTTTGAAGGATCCATCATCACCAGATCCAACTCGCCGTCAGATCCGCAACTGACGGAAACCCCCAAAGCCCCACTGTAACAGCAGCTTACAACATCTGGAAACATCTGCTTCCCAAGGGTTTTGACTGGGAATTGAGGACTGTTCTGAGGACAGAGGCATAGCTGGAGGGGCTCTCCACAGCTGGCAAAGCCAGAAGGACAGAGCTGGCTGAAAGGGAAGTAGTGGGAGCTCGGTGAGGGTCAGAGCCTGCAGCAGTGCAGGGCACTGAAGTCCCTGCTTCTCTTGATGGACAAGGAAATATGGAACAGTCTGATACAGCCTAATAAAGGGGGGATGAGCTGGTGGTACAGAAGACTGAAACTGGCCACAGTGCAGGGATAGTGAAAGGATCAGGAGGGAGAGCATGCACTAAATCCACTCACTTATCTGCTGCCAGGGCAGCATTTGTCTGCAGGGAATAAATGGCCTCCATTGCTTGGAAAGCAGGGAATTGGTTTAATTGATCTCTACTGGACCCTTAGTCAAGGAGGAGCCTTGCACATGCTTTCCTTGCTTCTCTGAAGCTGTGCAATGAGCTGGCTTGCTGCAGTTAATTTCCAAATGGCTGCAAAAAGCTTCCCGGTATTCAGGCAGCAAATTCCACTCAGGTTTTTTTTTAGCATGTTCCTGTTCATCCCCTCCTTATGACAGAGGACATAAGTTGATTTTCCCCAATGAACCTATTTTCTTATTTTATCCAGCCCCACCGTTGCCAGTTTTGGTTATGTCAGACAGTTCCAGGGGTGCTCCCCAATATCCCAGTGCTGCCAGCTCCAGTGCTGTGGTCACGGAGTACACAAATTACTGCAATATGGTGTGGGCTGAGATGCAAAGCCAGCCCTGGAAGTTTTCTTTTTCTCTGTTTTTCCATCTGACACTTCTGGGTGAGGGATGGAGACCTTTGCACTGCAGAAGGGTTTGTCTGATTCAGAAAGCATCAGGTGCGCTGATCATGGGAAGGAGCTGCTTCTGAGGGTTAAGGCAGGACTGAGCACTGCAGGACTTTCCTACCTAGCCCAATATTGCACATCCCAGCCTTGCTCTTTGGGTTCCCAGGCAACTCCAGATTTTATTTCTCAATTTCTTTCTTCCCCGGGTGGACAGACAAAGCGATTCAGCTACAGGGTGAAGCTGTGGCCACTAAGTTGTTGGCTCTTTGTGGGACTTGAGAGCCGACTGCAAATGCACACAGCTTCTGTGTTAGAAGAGAAGCTGGGCTGAATCACCTTCCATCTGCCAGAGTGCAGGAGCCTCTGTGACGTCAGGCCTGGAGCCGCAGCTGTAAAGTGATCGCTCAGAATGCGTGGTGCCAAGTGCACAATTTCATGTTTAATTGCACGCTGTGGGCACCAAGGAAGAAATCTAAACCAGCATCCCAGTGCAACATTTATCCTTTCTGCTCTCACCAGCAAGCCCTCCCCAAAAATAGCCTGGCCCCTCGCTCGTCTTTCTGCTGAGACTCCAATGTTCTTGGGGAAACACAAACTGCCCCGCCAGCAAAATCTGTCTGGAGAATCACAGAGAGCCCTCAGCATCCTCAGAGAATTCAGCACTCCCTCCTCAGCAGCTGGGGACTCAACCAGGCCAGGGTATTTCTTCACCAGCCAGAGCATTACATAAGGAAATGCTGAGGAAACCACCTGGCAAGGAGAGGCAGTGAATTCTCCACGGGAGAGGAGATAGTGAAAGGAGCAGGTGGAGATGCATCAGCAGAACAATGAGGGCTCTCACAGAAAGGGGGGCACGTGTCAGCTGCACCCCACTGTTCTGGATGTGTGGTGCTGTGTTCAAGGAGCTGAAGCTTCCTCAAGTGGTGGATTGTACAGAAAAGAGAGATTGCTGCAAGGAAGTGGCAACACTGGATTGCTGGATAAGTCTGTGTGCCTGTCTTGATCTGCCATTGGGATGTGAGGGCTTGCTCTGACCCCAAAGCAGGTGTTCTGACCCCAAAGCAGCTCATTAGGGGGGTTTGGGGTCTGACTTGAGGTTTGACAGCACTGACATGTGCAGCTCTTAAATGTGTGGATCTCTTAGGAGATCCACCTTGGAAAAAGGAGAATAAAGCATGGTGGCAGCTCCCTGTCTTCCAGGTGCCTGTTGCTGCTAACACAGATCACGTTCAAAATGAGGCTGTAAAGAGGGTTTCTCTTCAAATGACATCACCTTAGGTGATACCTCACTCAACTCTAAGGAGAGGGTAGTTTGCTGCATTTTGTCCAAGACCAAATTTCTTCAAAAAATTACATTTTCAAGGGCTATTTTCACACTCAAGATCCCCCTCAGCGAGAGACACTGAACTACTTAGAAATGTCTTATGTGGTGATTTTAAGGAATCCAGTCAGGGGTTCCAGTGTAGCCTGTTCAGAGCAAAAATTGACCTCCTTTACTAAAACCTGGAGAATTATCTGTATTTCCCCATTTTCCAGTTGGCCCAAGGTAGCTGTGCTGTTTCAGCATCCTTATCTAACCCAGGCATCTGAGTGCACTGCTGGGCTGGAGGAGCTCACCCAGGGCTAATGGAGCATCCAGGAAAACAGGCACTTGTGTAGCTCAGACCTGGTTTCCAGAGGAATTGCTGGAATGTCTGGATGCTCCATTCACGAGGGAAAAAGGAACTTGCTGGGCCATGTTCTCCAGCAGCAGTGGAGAGATCGTAGGGAAAGCATGGAATTACAGCAGTGGGAATGCAGAGATCTGGGAAAAAATCCAATTTAAGGTCTGGGAAGATGGATGCAGAGAGGGCAGTGTGAAACCTCCCAGTGCCTCTGCCCAAGGACAGCTGCTTCCCGAGGAGTTCCTGCTCAGCCCTGCACCTGCTGCTGGGACATGGCAAATGTGCTCCTGGCCAGGAACCTGCCCTGCAGGAAGAGCTCTCTGGCATAAAACCAAACAGCACAAAGTTGCTAGAAGTTGTTTGGCTTTTTTTCCACAGAAAACCCCTCCTGCTTGCCCTGCAAACAACTTGCAAGGACCCCAAACACCCTCACTGTGACGAGGTCCTTTCCTTCCTGCCACATCCCAGTTTGCATTTTCGGGTCCCCTCCCCAGCCACCTCTGTACATCCTCAATTGCTTCAAATTATTAGAGGCCCTGGTCTGTGCTGCCATATATGTTGATGTCTGAGCATTAAATATTTATGGAAAGGTTCATTATTTGGGCATTAAATATTAACTCACATGAGGGAATGGGCTCGATGATCTGTGTTTGTTTTTTGTGCATCGCCTCGGAATTGGAAGTGCCTGGTTTCCGAAGGGTGGTGCTTGGGGGCAGCTGAGGTTTCACTCCCGGCTGTTTGGTGGAATTCTCCTTGCCTGGCAGGAGCAATAGACCCTCAGACATCCTTTCTCCCTCAGTTCCTGGCTGCCTGTGCCCTGGAGGTTAACTTTGCTATCAATATGTTTTTGTTTTGTTTACAAAAGAAAACATTGTTTTTCTTCCCCCTCCGGCCCCCTCCATCCCAAGTCTCTCCACACACTCACACAGGAGAGACTTAAGATGCTCCAGCATCAATATAATTGTGTTACCAGGACCTGTCTCCTCGTGTTGTGTCTCTTTAAGTGAAGTTTATGGCCTGAAAAGTAATTGATTTGCAACGGTATTTAAGACAAGAGCTGGAGGATACTGCTGTGCTCTTCTGCAATACAGTAGCCCGGAGAAAACCATTGCTAAAGCAAAAACATTGACTTTTTTTGTGATGTGGTCTCTTCTGATGCACCCAGCAGGGGTGAAGCTTGCTCTATTTTTATGGAATTGTCTGCTATTTTTACAAAGGTAGTTTGGGCACTGTACAATCCTGCAAGTTGAGCTGTGGTTCAGGCAATGGGAGCAGGAAGGGAGGGCAGGATGCTCCCTGCTTTTGAATGCTGCTCTCTCCTTAATCTTTTGGTTTGGATTGGATTTTAGCTTGGTTTTTTTTGATTTTATTTCTTTTTTTGGTGGTTTCTTTGTTTTTTGTTTTTTTTTTTTTTTTTTTTTTTTTTTTCCCAAGGGAGGGGGTTTTTTAGGTNTTTTTTTCCCCAAGGAAAGGTAGTTTTAGAAGGAGTCAGCAGAGACTGGACAATCTGCTGAGGTTCAGCTACCTGGTGTATAATGGCACGATGGGAGGGATAAATACATCCCTGATTGTGGGTAGGGACAATGCCAAGCCAATATTAGGGGCTGGGATTAGACCTGGAAGATGGGGAAGATTTTCCTAATACACTTGAGCCCTTTGTACAATTGCTCTGTTGGACAAACTGTAAATTGGAGTGAGAACATAAAAGTCCCAAAGCCGATGGCAAATCTCCTTCTTTTTCAGCAGGGTTTGAATCTGTCCTGCTCTCTGTGGAGCAGGAATACAGCAGTGGTTGGGTATTTTAGCTTAAAAAAAATCAGACCAGGATAATTTCAGTGAGAAACCTGAGCAGCCAAATGAAGCAAACCCTCCTTGCAGCCCACAGGGCTTGCTGGAATCCCCCTCCCAGGAATTTCAGAGCAGAGCCATTTCCCTGGGCTGAAATATGAAGGAATTCAGAGTAGTTGCTGCTGCAGGAGGAACAGCAATAGTCAAGATAATCAAGATAATAATCAAATTGACCATTTTGTGCAAAGACTTCTGTCAGCAGCAAGTGGAACTTCTCAGGGAAAATCAAACTGCCTGAAATCAGTGTTTGGGAGCTTTCCAGAAATTCACCTACAGAGTTCATCAAGTCCCCCTGCATACAGATGCTCATGTGAGATCCACGTGGTGATTCCCAGTGTTGTGTGCCATGAGAAATCCACTCCTGGGAGGAGTGGCACTGATGAACCAAATCTCAGGGTGCAACAAGGACAGCAACACTTAAGAACTTTCCGTTTTCTGACATAACTTCCTAAGGGAACATCTGTTGTGTATTTTGACCTAAGTAATTTTTCCTCCTTAAAGTCAAGGAATTTGAGGCACAGTTTTGACACCTCCAACGGGAATTGGATGCCCTGTGTGAGACAGATCCCTCCAGAACATCAAGACTAGACACAAAGTTAGGGATGAATAAAAACTACTTCTTCCAACCACATCAGAGATCAAGCCCAGGCTGGAAATAAAAAATGGAAAACAAATAAGTGCCTTGTTCTGACAGGCTCCCTGCTGCCCAACACCTGCTGGTTTGTTCTGCAGGATCTCTCCAGTGGGGCATTGTGGAAGGCACAGGAGCAAGCAGAGGGTCAGGAGATGCTCATGGTGGTGACCCTTTCTTCCCACAGCCTGGCATTTGGGAAGTTTTGCCTTCCCAGGAAATCCAGAGCTCTGAGTGTCCCTATTCCTACAACAGTGGCCACAGAAGCTTCAGGAAGCAAAGGTTTCTCCAACTCCTTTGTTGGACTTTCTGCTCTGTTTGCATATTATAATTATTTCTGTTGATTTTTTTAAGCTGCCACCTGCAAATTTCCTTTCTCCTGTTGCAGGCAGCAACAGATTCTCTGTGTTCCCATTCCTTCTCCACCTTAAGGGGAGCCTACTCCTCCCCACCTTAATCTTTTATATACTCACTGAATAATAACCTTTTCTGGTCATTTACTCAGGAAGGATTTGTCATTCCAATATTTCATTAATCCTATAACATAAAGCCCAAAAGATATGTACATGGCTGAGCAGCAGCAAATAATTCCTTCTGCAGCCTTCCCAGCTTAAATACAGCACACCCTGTGAAGGAGCAGATAAGTTTGGGAGGGAGGTGTCAAACCCACTCTTTTCCATCACTTTTGGGGACCACTGAGTTTTGTCACCAGAGTGATGATCTGGCATCAGGAGGAGACAAGGGGATTCCAGCAGATCCAAACTCCTCTGTGTGCAGGAAACCACAAGCCACTAAGAAAATGATGTAATTCCAGGCAGATGTAATTTATTCCTGTAATTCTGGTTCATTCCTGTGCCATGTGGATCAAGGGGCTGCTCTGAAAGGTGCCTGTGATATTCCTTGCCTGCTGCTCAGGCCACTGTCCCTCTTACAAGCGGTTTTCTTAGGAATGTGTCCACTCCCTCAAGCACCTGGGGAGAACTGCTTTTCTGAGATTGTTACAGAACCTCCTGGGGAAAAGACAAATCAGACTTTTTATGTTTTTCTGCTTGCCACAAGCCAGTCCCAGCTTCTAACCACTAAAGGCACTTCTGCTCCTCTCTGCTCTGTCGAAGGACTTAAGATGATCAATTTATAATGTCTACAGAGTGCCAGGATGAAAAGATCTTCTGAAAATGCCTTGGATGAAAAGATGCTGTAAAAAAAAAAATCTTTACCCTGATAGACTGATTACAATCTATTGTGCCATGGATTAGTGGGTGAGTATTTATTCAGCTGATTTTTTATTCCTATGTACAGATGCTCTGGACCACAATGACCTCTTTGAAGTCATTATTGGCTCTTGCATCCCTGCGTAGCACAGAGGGCACATTAATAAGCTGTGTATGGAAAGAGACAATGAAGTCCCCAAGAAGTCATTAAGAGTCTATTGTGTCAGTCTGACTGTAGCCCACAAAAGGCACCAAATCTGAAAGCTAAAAATATCCTCTGGAAATGCTGTTGACACAGTTATTTCACATTGGCAGCAACATCCTCCCCACATACACACACTCTCCCCCTGCTAGTCCTGCTCAGTGCAGTGGATACTGTGGGAATATCTGTCTTTCCTTGGGATTCAGTCATGTCCACATGGCTCTGCCTGCACCAGCACCTTCCAGCTTTATCAGTGAAGTCCGAGGTACAAGAGGAACTTCAATTTTCCCTCAATCCTACAGTCCCCATGTCTTGGGGTGATTTTATGATGATGCTTTATTCCCTAATCATCTGCTTTATGCCAGAAATGTCTGTGGTACCTGTGAGATGAGCCAGGGGCAGGGCTGGAGCCTGGGCTCTGTTCAGTCTCTCTCTGCAGTGTGCTCTGGACGGCGTGGACGCTGCGTCGTTCCTTTTGTTGGATTGGGGTTTTTTTGCTACCTTGAAGCAAGAAGGTTTTTTTCCTTTCTTTCCCCTAACCTGGAGGCTCTACCAGGAATCCTCTTGGCTGCTTTCTGGTTTTTTTTGTTCCCTTGAAGTATTTTTGGCTTGTGTTGTTTTTCTTTTGGGCCCATCCGGGGCGCCGGCAGGACCACCCCGAACCCGAGACCTTGGAGGAGCTGAACCAACACGAGAAGGACATAAAATTCCACCAACTTTGGCTGCTGGGAGGAGGAGACCCGTGCCAGAAATTCAACAATTTTCCCATCTGCTCTGCTCCAGGCTGCTGTGTGAACTCCTCTTCCCCTTCCCAGAGACCAAGGGACCAGTCACTGTGTTGCTTTCCAGGCCATGTGGTCAGACCGTGTTTTTTTCTTCCCTGGGCATTTTTGAGGGTTTTTTTGTGTTCTGCTGTGTGTGTGTGTAGGGCTTTTGGGAGTTCATATCTAACATTTCTTCAATCCTTTTTTCTGTCTTGTGGGCAACCCCCCTCCCCTCCTTATTTTTTTTTGGTAATAAACAGTTCTTTTTTTTTCCTTTTCACCTGCTGGCATCAATTTCTCTCATTGGCAGAAGAGAAGGGAGTTATTGAAGACCTTTTCTCTTTAGAGGAAATGGTCATTCCAGGGTGTTTTTTCCTGAATTTTGCCTCCAGAACTGAAACATCCACTGGGTAAAATGCTGCACAAATACCCAGCTGGAGACTGCTGCTGTGCCACAGGGCTGTGGCAGAGAAGATCAGGACAGGAAAAGATGGGAAGGAAACTGGTACTCGCTGTGTTCTGTCCTTTTTGGAGCCAGAGGTGCTCCAAGCTCACCACAGCAGATTTCTGTGTCTGTGCAAATGCCAAGAGGGAGACTTCTCCTCCCTCCAAGAGCAGGGGAGCAGCCCTTGTGTATTTTCTGGTGGTCTGCATCCCGGGTGCTGGCTGGGACACTCCAAGGACTCGGTCCCAGAGGTAACAAACCTCAGCCGACTCTGAGCTCTTGCTCTGGGCTCTCTGCAGGCTCCAGGTATCACCATATTTTCACTGGACTCAAGAGAATTTCTGGGTTTAGAGACAATGTTTATTTTTTCTAAATGGAAAGTGGAACTGGATTGTTGCTAATCAAAACCAAGACATGCACAGCAATATATGTTCAGCCTTTATTTTAATCTGAACTTGTCCTAAACGAAGAGGAAAGTTCATATCCTTAGTCTAGTTGTCACTGTTGGATCAAATAAATGACACAACTCCCTTCAATGGCCCAGTTTTATTAAAAAAACCCCTAAAAACTAACACAGCACAGTTACCCAGATACCTAAAACTACTCTGAATATGGCAGATATTTTAATAGAGGGCTTGAAATGCCCTTTAATGGACTTCATCTCACCCTAACACGCCCTGATCCTGCAAAGAGAGGTTGCAGAGTATAAACAGTCACTGCCACAAGTAAAGAAAGGTGGGAATTGATGTAAAATCCAGTTCTGCTTTTCCTTTTCCTGATTAAAAGGATAAGGGACAAGTTTATTCCCTGCCTTTCTTGTCTGTGGAGTCTCCAATATTGTGTCTAACTCATGCTGAGTAATGTGTATTGATTGCTTTGTTACCAGCTTTATTGTTCAGTCCATCACCAATAAAAAGTTTATGTAAAACAAGAGCAGAAGGAAGCGAGGGAGAGAAAGTGACTGGAGAGTGCAGATGCACACGAGGAGTAAATGCTGCTTTTATTTCCACACAGATATGCTGTGCCCAAGTTTTAGCAACAGGAATTTGTCACCCTGTTTTAAAGCCTTTGGGGAAGGGTTTTTTTTTTTTAAATTGTTTATTTGCTTTTTTTTTTAAAGTTTTTGGGGTTTTTTTCACTTCCTTATGATCAAATTTTCTCGGGAAAATAAAATACCAGGAGAGAAAGGGGAAAACCAGGTGAGGATGATAAATTTGCATATGAAAAGGAGTGGCTGAGAGTTTTGCTGTGGCTAAAAGGAGGGGGAAAGGAAAGAATTGGCTGAGAGTCTTTAGGGCTGGGTTTCTCTACACGTGACACAGGTGAGGAGTGTAACCACCATCTTTCTCAGGGGCTTCTGGGCTGAAAATAATTTAATTTCCAAACATTATTGTGTGCTGTGGCTAGGAGTACAAATGCAATGGGGCTAGTGCCCGTTCTGTAAAGGGTGGTGCTCCCCTCTTCCATCAGTCTGGCTGAGATCCACCCAGTTTGCTCCTTCAGCTCTGGAACCAGCCCCACCAGGCGGGTGTGGAGACAAATCCAGGGGATAAAGGAGGGCTTGGTGACGGAGCCAGCCCCAGCCAGGACCCTGCTGGGGCTTGGTACCAGCACGGTGGCCCTGACAAAGGGCTGTGGGGCACCTGTGGGCTCCTGCTGAGCCCAGCCCTCCTCGGGAGCTGCTGGGTTTGCCCCAGAGCACCCCAAGGGCATCCACCAGCTCCTGCAGTTCCATTAACTCTCCCTGGCTTCAGACAATAAAGCCAGGGAGTTAATTTCATTCGTTTAACTGCTGGGAAGGGGGTGGGGATGAAAAATAGGCTGGATGCATTTTGTTTGAATCTGATGGGTCCAGGATGCCGTGCTCACATCCCCACCACAGGCAGCAGTGTCAGCACTCACCAGCACCTCCAGCCCTGCAAATAATGACTCACTTGGTTCAGTGGTCAAACTGAAGAAAAATCACAAAGTAAAAAAGTGTTTCAAGGTTATCCAACGAGAGGTTTTGACCCAAAACTGAAAGTTTACTTTTTTTTTATTTAAGGCATTTATTTGTGTCTTCTTTTTTGGGTTGTTGTTGTTTTCTTTTCCGAGCAACAGAAGTGTCAGTTTAAAAAGAAAGTGTTATTTCAGAGGGAAAAGTGGAAGCATTCTGTTAGGAAACAGAGATGTGGGAAAATGTTTTGACCTCTCTTTTTCTTCCTTAATTTTAACTTTGTATTTTTGTCCTAGATGAAATTCTTCACACGCTGTGTCTGTAAGTGAATAGTTCTGCTAATCACTTCCCCCAGACTGCATATTTTGGTGAATTAGATATTTTCACAAGAAATACTGACTTCATCTCTTCCCTTGATCCTGTGTGGTGGTTTGACACTGGCCAAACATCAGGAGAGACGTTCACTCACCTTCTCTTGCTCTCAGCGGGGCAAAGGAGAGGGAAAACAATTAACTGAGGGCTCACGAGTTGGGATGAGGACTGGGAGAAAACATTTCTGAGAAAGCAGAGCAAAAGCAGTTCCAGGGCTGCCACCAGTACCAAAATACAGCAGCCTCTGGACACGAACAGAGCCACAGGAAGCTGTGCAGGAAGGATGGAGAGAGGAAAGAGAGGGGGTGCCATCAAAAAGACAGTTCCAAAGCTGGGAGATCTGGTACAAAATAAACCCCTGGCAGTGGGGCAGGTAACCCTTGCCAAAGCCTGGCAGCTTCCTGTGGCAGATGTCACCTGGGGCATGAGGAATGAGGGATTTAATCTTGGCTACAGAACCCAACCTGGGGCAGCTTTAGCCTGTCCTGTGCCTGCTCCCACCTTATTTCCATGGGTGCAGCAAATCCCTTGCACTGACTCAGGAACAAGAGGCTTCTTCTGCGTTTGAGTGAGCAAAACCCCAAACGATTCTCTTCCTAATTAGCCTAATGAGCCTTTTGGCTCTCACATGATGACAAGTAAATGAATTTGCCCTTTCCTTGACAAGTTCTTATGGGAATGATCTGAAACCTTTCGTAACAATGCATCAAAAGTACAAAGTCATTAAAAACAGTTGTCCAACTATGAAATTAGTTATTGATTAATATTGCTTCCAGACAGCCATATTGTTCATTTGAAGAAAGAGATTAAAAAAAAAGGATCTTAATGTTAATATTTCTTCATGAAACAGGTTATTGAAATACAGAAAACATTTGAGGTCCTGAGGTCATATATGTCTGTACTTCTGTGCTCAGACACACTCATTTTGTTCATTCCATCTTCACAGGGGTCTCGCACTTGGAAAAAGTTGTTGATGACAGTAAACACCTTGACTGATCTCATCTTGCTGTGCCCTTTCCCAGCTGAAGAGAGCAGCTTCTTCTGAAGGAAGCTTCACAAAACTGAGCTGAACAAGCCCTGCTGTGAGTCACGGAGTTTGTCACCTCCCAGGCTGTGAGGCACAGTTAAAACAAGAGCAGAGGGCTCCTGAAAGGCCCCTGCCCTGTGAATAGAGCCAGGAAATAACAGCCATATCAAGTGTTATTAGGGGCCAAAGCAGCGGTGTCAGGGGGAGCAAGAGCACAAACAGCCTGTGTGTCCTGCTCCATCTGCACCAGGGTATTTCCATGGTCACCCAGACAGGTCAAGAGATGTGTCTGCACTTTTGTTCCAGTCAGCCTCCAGAATCACTCAGTCTCTGAAAAGAAGAAGGGAAATTATGTGACGGGGGAAAGAAAAGGGAACAATGAAACGGTGCTTGGAATCACGTTAACCAGAAAGGATTTTTTTAACATTGTGCTGGTCAATGAAGTGAAATGAGTGGCTTACCACAGTGCTATGAACGTGTATGTTTAAAATCATAACTCATTTTGTAATCTCTTTCCTTCCACAGAAGTGCCATTTGTCAGAATATCAAAAAGAAAAAGAAAAAAAAAATTTTCGAAGTGCAATTCAGGTTCCATTTCACTCTGAGGTCATTTCCAGCCAGCATTCATTTGTAGGCTGAGTTGATCAGAAGCTTTCCAAAATAGAGTGCCTATTCCCACATAAATATCTTCTTCCTGAAACCAACATGTCTGGCTGGAAAAAAAAAAAAAAAAAGAAAGCCTATTTTCCTGAAATTCAGTTCTAGGAGGAGTCTGGCCCAACAAATGGCACAGTTATAATATTGTTCCTCCATTACAATTGCCTCAGAATCATTACTCTTGTATTTCATCCTCAGCTGATTAGTCCCTCAGCTCAATTGCTTTGAAACAAATAAAATACCATCTATTTGTGTTTTTGCTTCTGCGGGGAAAAAATCTGCTTATTGTGGTAAACTAAATAGATTGGTTTTGTCTGTTCAGGGCTTTGTTTTAAAGAATGGAATAATTTTGCTGGAACTGAAATTCGGATTTTTCAGGCTCTCTAATGAAATTCTTCCATTGTGTGTTGATTTGGGAAACAGTCTGCACAGCTGATATTAAACAGCTCTGGAAGCTTTAAATTAGGTTTGGAATCATGGAATCCCAGAATGGTTTGGGTTGGAAAAGGTATTAAAGATCATCTTGTTCCAGCCCCTGCCACGGGCAGGGACACCTCCCACTATCCCAGGTTGTTCCAAACCCTGTCCAGCCTGGCCTTGGGCACTTCCAGGGATCCAGGGGCAGGACAGCTTCTCTGGGCACCCTGTGCCAGGGCCTGCCCACCCCCACAGGGCAGAATTTTTCCCTAATGTCAAATCTAACCCCATTTTCCGTGTATTTGCAGCCATTCCCCCTTGTCCTGGCACTCCAGGCCCTTGTAAAGAGTCTCTCTCCATCTTGCAGCTCCCTTCAGGCACTGCAAGACCACAATTCAGTCACCCCAAAGCTTCTCCTCTCCAGGTGAACACTCCCAGCTCTCCCATCCTTTCCTCCCAGCAGAGCTGCTCCATCCCCCTGATCCCTCTGATCCCTCTCTGGATCTCTCCAGCAGCTCCAGCTCCTCCCTGTGCTCTGACCACAGCCATTCCAGAAATGCTGTACTAAAATGTTGTTTAGTCCTTGCCCTCTTTCTTTAACACAAGGTGTTCAGATAGTCGGGAAAAGTTTTAGATAGTCACTCAATGTGAAGCTTATCAGGTTTGCCTATTATTTCTTATCAAATCTGAAACATGCCAGGCATCATTTAGCCTGAGATATTTGGCATTTCACCAACCCTGGCTGCCTGTCACTCAAACCCAGGTGATGGGCACTTCAAAGAAGACCAAGGTGCAGTTTTGAGCACCTTTTTATAAATTTCTTTGGACCCACATTTTTTACATGGAAGCCCTCTGCTTAAGGCTTGAAGTGCTGATAAATTTCCATGCATTATTACCTAATTGGACACAACATATACTCTGAGATTCTCATTAATATTTTTTAACACATTGCAGCGTCTTTACTCTTGAGCAGTCAACCGAGTTTTCATCTCCATAAAAATGGGCTCCTCATAACCAGACAATATCCAATCATTTCCAGTCCATAAGGTAAATTTCTTATATAGTCTTTCCATTTTGCAGTTTTCTCAGCAATCAGCACAATAAGTTTCACCCTGTGGATTATTTCTCCATAAACCTTGCCAGAAGCTGCCTGGGAAGGAAGGAAACTTGAGCTGGAAGACACATCAAAGAGAATCTCAGGCTCTTTTTAACCAAATGATTCCATTTATTCCTGTAATTTCTACCCTTTACTGATTCCAATCATCCTCAAAGTAAATAAATTAATTGCAAGATGGTGTTAATATACTAGTGATATCATGTTTACCAATATTATTAAATGGTTCTGCAGCCCACTGGTTGTCAAGTGATTTTGTTGTTAATTTATCTGTGCAGCAGGAACAATTTGGACTCCAACACCTGAACATCACAGTCTGAGGTGATACAAGAAAACATGAAAGGAATGACCCTGAGCTAAAATGATTAGTGGTGTTTGTTAGGCACCATGGCTGCAACAACAAAGTTAATCAGCCAGAACAATTATTAGGTAAAATATGTTTTTTTAATATAAACCTAGAAGTTTTTTATTGTTAGTATCTAAAATTGAACTTGTTGTTAATATCTAAAATTGAACTATGCAGATTATTTTAAGTGGGTAGATTTTTGTTTGTATCCATGAAATTGCTACCATATTAACAAGATTTTCCAGACATTAATGGATTGATTTCTGTATAATTGTAACTATATTAATTCATCCCAATTACCTCTAAGTAAAATTTAAATTAAGTTAAATTGAAGAAATTAAAAATGTTTGAAAACCCTGCATGGAAACCTTGAGGCATCATAAGATTGTTGTTCCTCATCTCTAATATCATTAATCCTGCAACTGAGAACACAACAGAAGGAGTCTTGGTTCTCCCAAGACTTGTAAACTGCTGTTTTCTGTGTGTTTCAAACCCAACTTAGAGGCCTTTTCATGAATTCAATATGATTTTTTTCCCCACTGATGGAAAAAGTGTCTTTGTCTCCTCAGCTCTGTTGGTTCCTTGCTGAGGAAGCTGATGCACAGATGTCGATCCCTTTGTGACGTGGAGATGTTCAGCCATGGAGAGGAGTTCAGCACAGGCTGGGAGCTCTGGCAGTGGCCTGAAAGAGAGGGAACAATCCTGACAGGCACAGAGGCACCTTCTGACACCACAGGCACCACCCAGAGCTGCAGGGACAGCTCTTCTCCAAGGGACAAACCCACAGTGCTTGCCAGGGCCAGCAAGAGCCCTCGGCAGGGCTGGAAGGCAGGTCCAGACTGAGACACCTTTGATCTGGTCCTGCAAACGCAGCTGTGTCCCAGCTCAGCCACATCCCTGCTGCTCACCTGGGGCTGGGACTGCCTTCAGCTGGAACTTCCTCATGGCCAAGTTCTTCCAGTCCTGGGGTCAGAGGAGCTGTGCTGAGGTTCACTTGCAAACGAGAATTTGCAGTGGAATTGCTGCACGTCTCAGGGAACTTGGACAGTTTGGGGAAGCAGGCGCGTGTCAACTACACAGACCTTTTTCAGCTGTGGTTTTTTGGGACCTGAACATCTGATATCAACAGGTATTTCAGCTCACTTGGATCTTATTTATTCTCTGTATACTCTTCCAAAAGATTCCTCCAAAAATACAGATCTCCAGTTCCTGATTTCCAGATCACTCTGGGCTGGGCTGGTCTAAAGAGCCACTGGGTGGCCTTGAGCTCCATCCCTGTCCATCTCTGCTCAGGTGCTTGATAGGTTGCACTGATAAGGAGAACAGAATTTATTAATAAAGGCTGCCAGCATATCCTGTCTTCTCTTCAGCAGGGTTTTTCCACTTGCACTAGTCCCTGTGGGCTTCAAGGGCTGGCCAGGTGGTCTGCTCTGAATTTAACAGCCTGAATCAGATAAAGCACTCAGTTTAGATCATCTGTACTCTGCTAGAATTAGACAGATGCAGGTCACACTGAGAACCAGCCAAAACCATCCCTCTCCCTGCAGCAGAGTCATCCACATGGAGGGGAAGGTGCTCACAGGGAAGAGATGGTTTGCAGAAAGGTGTTCATTAATTGCAGTTTTGTTCCAGACCCTCTGGTGAACAGAGACACACTGGGAACAAATGAAAGTTTTTGGAGTTGGGGGGGAAAAAAATAAAAAGGAGGGAAAAGTTTTGCGTCTTAGAGCAGGGAAATAGTTTGAGGCTATGTTTTAATTAAAATGAATATCTGCACTATCTTAATGTTATTGCCAGTTAAGTGTAGCGGGGTGATTTAGAGTTCTGTAACACAATTATACTCCGGTAATGAAGCTCCGCAGAATTATCCCAGGAATTCAAAATGCAGAGGGGAGCAGTAGCTCTCATTTGTAACCACGTTACAGCCTCTATTGTTACAGTATTTTCTGTTTTCCTCAAAGATTAACTCAGTCGTGTTTAAGTCTCTGGTTACATTAAAGAGACGTGGGGAGGAGTGACAGCAGCTGTTTCACTGTCCCTGCAGGGAATCCTTTCCAAAGGGATCCAACCTCCCAGCAGGAGGCTGTCCATGCTCCTGGTGTCTGCTGGGGGCCAGGACGGGCCGTTCACCAGAAACATCCCATATCTGCAGGTGAGGGCTCAGGTGGGATGCCTTGGCAGGCTGTGGGAATACAGCTGGGAAGGAGGGCTCAAAGTACTGCCGGGCTCATCACAGAAACCATAGAGGCCACAAGCCCTGCCAGTCCAGGCAGGACCCTGAAGGAGGAAGAGATAAGGGTGAATGTTTGTATGCAAGACAGCACAGGCCTGTGCAAGTCTGTGCTAGCCCAGAGTTAAGCAGTGTTACTAAAAACCAGATATTGTTGTTATGGTTGTTATTATTTAAGCAAGTAGCTGTTTTGTTGCTCGTGCTTGAAAGGTGGATATAAACCAGCAGTGAGTTCAATTAAATCAGGTTAATGATGCAAACCATGGAGACCCCATCCCTTCAATCCCCCACAGTGGAACCTTTCAGAGTTGCTTCACATCTTTACTTCATCTCTACCATCTTTACCTTTACCTTCACACCTTTACCTTCTGAGGCCTTCTGGTGTGCCTGGGAGGTCTCATCTGCTTGTGGGCTCCTGAAGGGATTCCTGCCACGGGCAAGAAGAGCTGCATGAGAGTGGGCAGCTCCCTGCTCAGCTTGATCCCCTTCCAGATACACAAAACCCCATTCCTACATCTTCAGCTGTGCTCCAGTACCAAGCTACACACACTGGAGTCATGTTTCTAGATTTAGGTGCTGAGTTTGACCTCCAGAGTGCCCCTGGGTCACTCCTGGGCTTGTGCCTCAGTGTGCTCCAAGTGAGCCAGAAACATCCACATGCTGTGACAGCACCACCCAGAGAGGTTCATCCTCCTGTGCAAACGCATAAATGCTCACTTCTCCACCCTAAGAACAAATTTGATCAGTCCAGAACTGATTCAGCACACAAGTCCTTCAAGACCACCAAAATCCTTTGCTTGGGTGACATCCTGAGGTACAGAGTGGATGTGGAAGGCAGACACCCCAAAACCTGCTCTCCCTCAAGAACTCCTCACCTCTGACCGAGAACGAGCCAAGATTTTGCTGCTGGAAATGGGAAAACTGTTTGGAACAAGGAAAAAGCCCTGGCAGTTTTCATTCCCATTGGAAATAAATTTGTTTGGTATGGAGGAAAGCTGAAAACTGAATTGGAGGTAACTTCACTTGAGTTTTTGATTTGCAGCCAACAGATGAACAGCCGAAAGGAATCGATACGACAATAAGCACAATCCTCAGGAACACCTCCAAACCCCTGTGGCAGGCCTCAGCAGTTTGATTAATCCAAGAAAACAGAATTTGTATACTCCCTTCCTGCTCCTGTGGAGTGCTTTGCACAATTTCATATCACAGCTAAGGTGCAGACTGTTCAAATGAGGCACATCTGTCAACTTTTCAGGATTGTCAGTGTTCAAATCTAGCACCACATTCCTGAGATACAGACATTCTAGATCCAGCCAGGTGGCACTTTTGGGGAAAATAATAAAAATGGGCAATAAGAGCAAATTTTAAAAATATCTTGCTGTTCTACTCTGCTCTGTGACTTGAGTTTGAAACAAACTGGCACGAAAGAAATGTTTCAAACCTGAAATGTGCAGTGTTTCTTACTTTTTCTAGATGGAATGTTTCTATTTGCTTGCTTGAAACTAATTTTACTTTGTCCACTCCTTTCCAGTGGAGCCTTTTGCAGCCATGTTTCCCAGATCTTAGCAGTGAGAACAGCTCTTTCTTTCAGGCCCTGCTCTGTTCACACTGAGCTGTGCTTTTCTGCCTTCAGGCCTTCTAAAATATTATCCAACGGGGCAAAATGCTGCTCAACGTGTGTAAAGACCTTGCCTTTCACCTCTGGGTCAATTCCACCTCTACGACCCAAAAAATACAATTCTCCCATTGTTCAGTTTTACCTGAGGAGTAAAGGCTGTCACCTCACAGCTTTGTGAAAACCCACAGCTCCAGCTCTGACTCGAGGCAGAAGCTCCCTGTTAGCATAAAAAATAGGTCAGTCCATTTTCTGCAGAAAACATTCCTCCTGCAAAGTTTTGGTCCCTCTCCAACCACTTGCTAAAAGCTCATGACCATGGAATAAAGGCTAAGGTCAAATGTCCTGGAGCTATGAGACAATATCTCAGGATGCAGGTGTCCTTGGGCTCTGATTTAGGTTTCCATGTGTCTTACTGCATTTGCTTAATGATTTCCCAGGCACCTATGGCCATAGCATCTGGGCTGCTGCCACAAATTAAATGCAGTCAGACATTAAATCAAACTGCCTCCAGCAGGCTGCAGGAACAGGGCTCCTCCAGCAGGCTGCTGCCACTGCTGGGCAGGCTCAGGAGTGGGTCACACTCATGCAAAGGTGTTTGAAACAAACTGCTGTGAAAGAAATGTTTCAAACCTGAAATGTGCAGCGTTTCTTACCTTTTCAGGATGGATTGTTTCTGTTTGCCTGCTTGAAACTAGTTTTAGTTGGGCAGAGGGGACTCAGGAATGGGTCAGATTCATGCAAAGGTGTTGCTGAGAGGAGATATCTTTAAAAGCTGGCACTGTGGAATACCAGGAAATCCACACTCCTGAACTTGAATTCTTTCTCTATGAATATCAGAGAAAATAGGGCTGGAATATATCTCAAATTACTTAAATATTCTGCAGCTTCACGATGCAGTGAACCTGCCCTTAGGCTTCCTTTCGGGCAAAATCCCAGGCATCATTTATGCAGCACAAGACCCTGAGGTTCAGACACTGAGACTTTGGTGTTTTATGGCTTCTTATGAGATATTTATTCTCTCAGCATGACCACTTGAATTTACAGTAGCATGTGTTGGGGGATATAGACACCTATCCTAGGCCACTGCCTGCTGGGGTTCCTTCCCTTGGATTGATCCCATTTGGGATTTTATATTCCGTATGTTGCTCTTGGAATCAGACACATGCATGACCATTATCAGCCTGAGTGCTAACAGCTGGAATGTATAAACCCTCTGATGTAAAGGAAGATTTGTCAAGAAATTTTCCCAAACAGCATAATGTAAATTCAGCCCTGTTTTGGGGTGTGAAAAAGTTGTCATATATAGAACTGGGACAATACGAAGCGAAATCTGACTCAGTGCTATTTGTCAAAATACCCCAAATAGCCAGATAATAATTCAATTTAATCCTCTTTATTGTGAGAGAGCGAGGGAGACTCTCAGGGCATGTAAAATCTGTCTGCATGTGTCCATCTGCTTGCAATAGCTCTGTATGGCAGCTTGATTGGAAATTATTTGCATGGGAAGGAAAGGTCGCTGTCTCTGAAGGACAAAATCTGCCTCTCTGTCCAACAGACTCCGGGAGCCATTGGTCACCCGGGGATGACAGCTCTGAATTGCAGGGCAATGTTTGCTGCATTTATTTCTCCCAGTAATTCAGGGGGCGTGTGTGAGGGGAGAGGGTGTCACACATTTGGCCGAGTTCGGGGTGTGACAGAGGCACCAGGCCACGGTCACCTCAAAAACACTGAGGGATATTTACAGAACAGAAAAAAAAAAAAAATCATCAGAAGCTGTTTACTGATTAAACTTGAAGCAAGCCCAGTCCTTCCAAAAGAGCAATCATCTGCTATTCATGACAAATTCCTGCAAGTCTGGATGCAAAGCTCAGGAAGTCCTTCATGTTCAAAGTCACTTTCTGCTGTTTGTGTTGATGCTATGGGAGCCCTTAGGAACCTGGGCTGAGCCTTGTTTTAGCTTCTGGACAGAGAAGAAAACACATCAAATACAGGCAGAGAACAGAGACAAAGGAACGTCCCTTCTTTGGGACCCATGTCAGTGGCACAGCTTGGGAGCATCCCAGTGTTCCAGAGCCATTCTCCAACCCCACATATGGGGCCACACAGCACCTGTGAGTAGAGCCCAAATCTGCTCAGCTACATCTTCAGGCACGGTTAGGGTGGAGCTGCAAACTTGCTGGATGAATAAAAGCTCTCTCTCAGGCAAAAAAAACCAACAGGAGATTCAAGTTCATTCATATCTGAATAAAAATGAGATCGATCTTTTTTTCTCATTTTTCAGCAGGATTTACAGTTTCATGCATTTGAATTGTTCCTCCCTTCCAGCTTTGGATCCTGTTGGTCAAAGTGACCACACCTGCTAAATGGGGACAGTGATTCCTACCAGCTTTGTGCACACAGGCAGAGTGACAAGAAAAGACCTCGAGTGGTATTTTATGGCCCCAACCAGTGTAATCCCTGTGGATTTCTTACTGTGGTTGCTGAGAATGGGATTGCTATTAAAGAAAAAAAAAGGGTCAAATGTGTCCTGTTTTATGGACAGAGGGTTGTTTTCAGATTTGTACAAGAACTGGTGCCATCAGACAGTAACCATCAAGTGTAGATGTTTGTACTCAATCCATGGAGCATTTCCAAACAGAGCAGCATTTCCACAGGTGTGGCAGGAAGGAAGAGGCAATCAGTTGCACCAACCTGTGCCTTGTACCTCTACTCTGTTTTGGAGATTAGAGTTTTCAGTGACACCACAGCTTGAAGGGTTAAATCTGACTGACTGTCCACACCAGCAACACCACTCACCACAGTATTTTCTCCCCTTTTAGGTGGTGATCTTCTATTTGGAAAAAGAAATGAATTGCCAAGAATTTTGTCCTTCTGTGTAGGTGTAACAGTCACACATTAAAACTGCTTTCAATCACCAGCAAAACTCAAAAGCAGCAATTTTCTTCCTCTGTTTTACCCTCAGTTTGAGGCCTGATTTTCTAACACACCTGTAGCTTTGCTGGGGAAACTGCCCCTTTTCTTGAGCACAAGCAACAAGGGAAGGAAGAGCAGTTTAGTACTGAGCATATAAAATACTGAGCATATATAGTACTGAGCATTTTCCCAAAGGGAAAATGAAGCAGAGATCCTTAGAAAAGATATTTCTGATGGAACAGAACCTTTCTGATTTTCTGATGGAACAGAAGTATGTGAGTCTTGGGTTTGGAAGAAGTGCACTCTGCAGCAGTGGGCTCAGAGAGAACACGAGGTGCTGGATCTCAGCAGGAAAGGATAATTCCAGAGTCCACATCTCAGGGACATCACTCCCAATCTCACCCACGTCACACAGCTATGCTGCAGACCCAGGAGAGTGCTGTGGTTACTGAAACACAGAATGAGCTATCAGGGAACACGGCGTTTAAACCAACCTGAACAATGACTCCCCGTGCACTTTGCAGCAAGTCATTTAATCTCCCTGTGCTTCTCTCCTCTTCAGGCTGAGGACAATACTTATTGTATGTACCAGGACACTGCAAAGCTTCATCTGCTGAAATTATTGTTGCTCTTTGTAACTACGGAGTGTTAGGAGAAGAGATAATGGAAGCACGAGTGAATTTCACATTTGAGTGGTGGCCATTAAGCCTGGCTGGAGTCCTCTGGCTTCAAAGACATTTTATCCCTCCACTCCAGTGACAGATTACACTTCAAGGATTAACCTTGCACATAAACCTAGACAGGGCTAATTTTTAGCTTTGTTTCCCCCAGTGTTGCTATTTACCCAGGAGAAAAGAGAATACGGGAGTATTATTTGTACCTGTCACCTAGTTGGAAATGTCTGCCTAAAAATACCTGTTGCTTCCACTTTCTCTCATGGGTAGTGACATCAGCTCTGCCAGAAGTCAGGAATGTGCATCCCAAATCTTCATCTGAAGAGATTCATTGGAAGCCAGGGACAGTCTCATCCAAAATTATTATTATTAATTTTTTTTAATGGATGTTTGCTACCCTTTGTGCTGTCTGTGGAGCCACTTATGCATCCCCTGCTGACTGGGAGGTGCCCTGCACACCAGGGGTATAATCAGATAATGTCTCCTGCTGTAGAAAAGTGTCAATGCTTCCCTTTACAGATGGCTGAGTGCAAACCAAGTGCGGGGTTGTCCCTGGAGTTGTTTTCTGCAGCTGGATGAGCATGGAGAGCACACATGGAGCCCAGGCACAGGAACAGGGGTGGATCTGCTCTCACACTCACACATCAACTGCAGCTCGTGCCTACAGCAAAGCCTTCCCCAGAATCACTGCCCGGCTTTGGTAGGGCTGATCTCGTGTGTCTGGTGGGCACAGGGAGCTCCTGCCCAGGGCATTGCCCTGTCAAAACTGCAGGGTGGGCAGTGGGCACCAGAACATCTGGGTAGGGCTGGAGGCACCAGGAGAGAGGACAGGGAAGTCCCTGTGAGAACCAGGAGCTGAACCCTGGCAATCCCAACATTCTGCCAGGAGTTAAGGGATTCCATTCTGCCAGAAGTCTCCATCCTCACCCAAAGCCACAGCTCTCAGAAATGTGCCTGGGTGGCACATTTCAAGCACTGTCCTGGGGATGGAAGCACCACTTTGTTTCGCTGTTTCAGTTTGTGGGGCAAAATCAGTGGGATTTTCAGGTCTGTGGTTGTCAGTCAATGTTGTCAAAGTGTTAAAAGTCAACAAAACGTAAACTGTTTGAAATGGAAAGCAGAATTTTGCAGAGAGCCTGGTCTGAAAGAATTGTGACCAAAAAAATGGCTTTTTTTATTCATTAAAATTCAAATGCAGATAAATAAGCAACAGCTCCAGTGAGGATTATGGAACTTCGTATTTATGAGGAAGCAGAAATTTTATAAATATTGAGATTGGCTATTTTCTACCTACATACCTTTTTTTTTTAAGAATAGTAATAACATTTGCTAGTCCAGCAATAAAACTATGCATTTATGCAGCAGCTTTCATCCAGAGATCTGCAAGTACTTTACTAACATTGGCTGGATGAAGCCTCACAGAGCTCTCACAGAGAAATAAGGAATTATTAGTCCCAGTTTATAAATGGAGAAATGTTTGCAGAAGAAGATCAAGGAATTCTGTCACGAGGCAAAGGCTGAGAATGTGGCAATGCTGTGGCAGAGTCTGGGAGCTGCTGCAGGGATTATTCTCCATCTGAGGGACTCCACCAGTTTAAAGATGTGTTTGGAGGGACAAAAGTTGCTGCAGGAACTGATGGGCTGAGCTCGGAGCGTGCCATCAGCTCACAGCAGCTGCCTGTGTGCTGCCATGGGTGACAATGGATGGCAGCAACCAACTCCTACAGATCAGCACCAATCTTGTATGAGTTAAATAAAGGGGGCATCAGCTCAGAGTTATGTGCTAAATAACTCTGTGGCCTCATGTATTCAGTAAGATAGGGTATCTCTCCTTAGCACAGCATCATGCCATGTAAATGTCACTTTTATGGATAAGGTCAATTTAAAATATGTTCCCAACAACAGCAGCAGCCACAACAACAACAACAGCATTAACAGCAACATCAACAACAGCCCAAATAATGTTTTAACAGTTGCCTAAACTTCTCCTCTACAAGACATTTTAATGAAATTTGCCCCGTATTAAAAAGAAATTCTGTCATAAATAGAAGAAAGAAAAGGAGTGTCAAAATCCAATGAAAGATAAATATAGACTGAGTAGAACACATATTTTCATCAACTTTTATTTTTTTAAAAAGACAGAAAATGGATAGATGTAGGACTGTTTCCTAGCTTCAAAAAGAAAAATTCTTCTGTTATATCAAAATACAGAACAGGAGATTTGGGTCTACCCCTGCCCAGACCTGCTCTTCAGAATAAGCCTCCACCAGTATCACAAAATTCCTCGGACAACCAGGAGGTTTCCTTTCTTAGATTAAGTCTTTTTGTGGGTTTGGATTTTTTTTTCCTCTTTTCCCCCCCTTTTCCTTTTGGCTGTCTCCATGACATGTCTTCAAGCAATCAAGATTACTGGGCTGGATAATGTCCAGGCAATTAATTGGCTAAACTGCAGTTAAGGTGAGTAAGAAATTTTAACAGCTGAAGGGATGTTGATAATGAAGATGAGGATGATGATGAAAATGACGCTAATGAATAAATTTGTCTATTCCTAAACTTATTTTTCTTGTCAGCATCAGTGTCTGTTTTGGTGCAGTAGGTTCTGGTTCTGAGTTGCAACCTGTGCACGTGCAGGGGGTGGAATTGCACTGTCCTGGAAACATTCACGTGGCCTTTTGGAAGCAGATTTCACATCACCACTGATGGAGGGATTGCTGTCTAGAACTTCGCATTTAATCTAAGGCTTTGTCTCTCACCCACTAATTTATATCAATCCCTTTCTTCCCATTTACATGTAACACCTTTTTAAATCAAGCAGGGGTGTCTTTTCAGGGCTCTAAGTGGCAGGGAATTCACAACATTCCGCTGTTGCAGGCATCAATTACTGCTGCTATTTAGAGTCACATCTCCATCAGAGTTTGAACGTGTCTTTGAAGTCTGCATCCATTGGGCTTTGCTGGAATGTTTTCCCTTCAACTGAAGAGCATTTTGTTTACAAATCCCTTCCCCATGTAAGCACTGGATGATGATGATGACCCAGCCATCACTGCTTTACTGCCCGTGATACAACCAACATCTTCTCTTGGAAAATGGCATTTTCACTCCCTCAGCAAGGGCTGGAATCCAGATGTCTGAGGCATGGGCAGCCGTTCTCCTGGCATGCACAGATCACAGCTCTCAGCTGTGTAAAAAGTTATTAGAGAAAGTGATCCCAAGGGAGAGGTTGCAGAGAAAACTCACAGATATTCCCTCGTTTCTTTAGGATTTGCGTGTCTGAGTCTTGATTGTTTCTCTCCAATTTCAATTAAAGCTGAATGTTGAGTCTGCTTTCTTTTGGTTTTTTTGGTCATTTGGTGTTTTTTCCCCCCAGGGATCACATTCCTAACCGTGGAAGGGGTTCCTGTTTTGTTCTCTGGTGACCAGCACCTGCCACGCTGCTGCTTTTCCCCTGCTGATCCCCAGCTGATGGATCTGGCAGCATCCGAGAGGAAGGGTCAGAGTCCAATGGATTAATGGTGCTTTGATTGACTTGCTGATGTTTGATGTGTTGTAGATATGCTCGGGCTGTGGTTCCTGTCTCTTTATCTTCCTGGTGCAGCTGTGCTGACAGCTTTCCCAGGCCCCTCCTGAGCTGCCTTTGCAGCACCAGGAGCCTCTCAGGAGAAATATTTGCCTTTGCTTCCTGGATTCTCTCTGTCATACACACTCTGTGGAAGGAAGGGAGCCATGAATGCAGTGACCCACTTAAAAGGGGAAGAGGTTCACTCGCTCTGAAAGAAGGGCAGGACCCATATAAAAAAATCCTGGTTGCAAAGCTTTGGGAATGCAGAAAATCTCAACTGCTGCTCTGAAAAGTCACAATTCACCCTGACTGCTGATGCCAGGGACGTCTCTCCTGTGTGCATTTCTGGTGTGATGGAACACTGATGTGTCACAAGTGTGGAAATGGTTTCCTACAGCCCCTCTTTTCACACATGGGTGAGAAATTCTCACTCCAGGCTGCCAGGCAGAGCCTGTGCTTTCCACCAAGGCTCCATTGCATGTGTGGCCCTGCAGGAATGCATGGTCTAGGACACAGCACAGTTCTGGGCTCCCTTCCCAAGCCTGTGCGTGTGAGAGATGCTGGAGGTGTGAAGAGGGAAGGATGTGAGTCTTGGCATGTCTGTTGAGGACAACAAATGACCTCTTGGAAAGATTGAAATGCAGAAAAATGAAAAGAAAAAGAATTTGACTGTAGCAATACTGGGAATGGAAACATATGATGTCTCCAGAGATTAAAATAAAGTGTGTTACATCAGGATCCTAATCTCTAGAACTTGACAGATACCAAGTGTTTCTGTTCTTTCATTTAGTTTTAAGTGCAGCTCTCTTTATCCACCCATTTAATTGCTCAAGCTTTCCAGAAAAATGGCAGGATATCTTACAAACTGGAAGCAGCTATAGTCTTGTGTGTCTTGGTAGGATGGCAATAAGGAAAAACATTATTGTATGAGGAGGGAAATTCTAGACTTCATAATTATCCCACTGAAAAACTGAAATGTCTTTTAAACCCTTTTTCTCCCTTTCCCAACTGAAATAGAAATGAAAAGATCTTCCCTGGATTGAGTCGTGACTCTGTGTGTGTGTGAGTGATTAATTCAGATTTCACCCTACATGGAGCCTTTGGCTCACTGAGACCATTTCTGATGCTCTGGAGATGAGCTGCACTACAAAGGGAGTGGAATTACATAAAATCACCAAAACCAAACTTGAAAATAAGTGACCTCAGGAGGTCACCCAGTCCAGCCTTGCCTCAATTCTCCACCAGCTAAACCCTTCCTGATGTTGGTTTAACCTGCTCTTAAAAACCTCACACAGCAATCTCCAATCTTACAGCAATCTATTCCAGCCCTTAACTGTCCTTTGCTGTTGAATGTTTTCCCTTCATGTCTAATATAAAATAAACAATCATCTCTATTTTCTCACCTCTTTGGAAGCACAAAAATTATGCTTTTGGATGCTGAGACCACACTTTCCAATGATGAACTCTCCAATCAGGCTGATTGGGCTGCAGGTCAGACATCCTTGTGCTGACACATTTTTCTTTACCATACACAAATCCCTTTCATTTCTCTACCTCTTTATTGATGTTTTCTCTCCCACATGTCATATCATTCCTTGTTTATATGTCCATTCCTCTCCACATCTCTTGGATTTGCCTGTTGTCATGGTTTGAAAGACAGGTGTCTGCTAAGGAAGGCAGGAAACTCTGTTGGAAAGGAAAATGTGACCCTCTGAATTGTTACAATTTTGAAATTAAGGGGCTCTCAGGCAAAGATAAGGGAAAAGGAATAACAGATCCCTCCAGGAACTTATTAGGATTTTAACAGGACACCTGTGCTTTCAATGCCTCCTCTCCCACGTCCCAGCAGAGCAGGGGAGAGCCCAGTTCAGGCAGCTGCAGCTCCACAAGCTGATTTCCTGGAGCTGACGTCAAGGGGAGCTCTCCAGTTTGTCCTACTGGCCCTTCCCTGAACTGTGGGTGTAAATATGTGACAAAAGCATCGCTCATGCAGGCTGTTACTGCGGGATGGAAACATGACATATCCATAAAACGTGATCTATGTGCAATCATCACACATATGCCTTCAGACAGGGCAGAGCAGTGACTTGCTAATTAAGTTTTACAATCCAGTGGTTGTGAGAAAGATAAAAACATGTCCCCGGTCAATCCATTACAAAGAGAACAGAACATCTGACCTTTTCATCCTGCCTTCCGTTTGCACTCGCTAGATCCATAACCTTTTCCAGCTGGAACAGAAAGTTCAATTAAGTTTTGTTGGCTTAGAAAACTGCCCATGTCCTGGAGAGTAGATTAGGCACTCAGGGGCTGCAATTATCCATCTGGTGCCACTTCAGCTGTAATATCTATATATTTATATACATAGTGCCAGCCTTGCAAGGATAAACATTGTGCTGAGCTGCTGGGAGAAGGGTCACATTCCCTGCTGCTGGGGACTCCTCTGGTGCCCACACTCCAAACCATGAGGATCTGTGCAGGGAAACTCAATGTCACTGCTGGCACCCAGCCCCAGGGGGAATGTGTCACACAGGAATGAATTCAGCACATGTCACCCAACCTTTCAGGATTTCATCTCTGTCAACACACTGATTTATGGATCTGCTCCTCCCCACAATCCAGGAGAGGCACGCAGAACCTTTGGAAATAATCTAATCTCTGTTGAGAAAGGAATTTTATAAATACAGACACATGTATATATTACATATAGTTAGCACTTCTGGGGACAACGAGCCTGGCCTTGGCAGATCACTGATGCAATTACATCAAAGATGAGCCCCTGACAGGGAGCAGCCCATCAATCATCAGGGGGATCAATAACACCTGCAGTGCACACCAGCAAACCTGATCAGCCTCACGGGGCCTCGGGTGAGGGAACCTCAGAGGTCCTCACCACACACACAGGCTCTACCTTCACAGGCTCATCTGAAAGTTTGCTGAGCTGGATTTTCCCTCTGGGGATGTTTTCAGCCTGTTTGCAGAGCTCCAGCTCTCTCTGAAAGAGAAGCAAACACCTCTCAGATCATCACATTTCAGTCAGAACCGATGCCTTAAGACAGGGATGCAAGAGTGACATTCATTCCTAATAAATGACAAGGCCAGTGGGCATTGCAGCTCATAACACAAGGCTCTGCCTTTACTAGGAGCTTATAAAAAGGTGAACATAAATTTTCCCTTATCCACTGGGCACCAAGAAAAGTAACAAACAAACAGCTGAGGACCACACACTGTCTGCTGTGGGGCAAGTGGCAGTAATTTAAGTCAGTACCATCAAAATATAGGTTGTCCTGCTCAAAACAATGGGAGGAGAAAGACTTATCATCCCCAATAAAGGAGGGGAGCTGCTTCAGAAGTTGGCAGAGTTGGAATATCTTGTCTCTGGCCTCCATCAGGAATCTTTCTCCAGGGCTTGGTGAGCGCAGATTTTTGTCATGTGGTCACGACAGTCAACAGGGCACAGGACAAGTCATGGTGGGTCATAGAATCATGGAATGGTTTGGGTTGGAAGGGACTTTAAAGATCATCTTGTTCCACCCCCTGGCCTGGGACACCTCCCACTGCCCCAGGCTGCTCCAAGCCCCAATGTCCAACCTGACCTTGGGCACTGCCAGGGATCCAGGGGCAGCCACAGCTGCTCTGGGCACCCTGTGCCAGGGCCTGCCCACCCTCACAGGGAAGGATTTCTTCCACGTACCTCACCTAAATTTCCCTCTTTCAAACTCTGTTCCTCTCAGCAGAAAAAAA
>VYXD01015985.1:529027-583745 GCA_013397195.1 Hylia prasina
CCGTGTCCCTCTCACCAAAAAAAAAAAAAAAAAAAAATGAAATCTGAAACACATTAAGGAAATCTGCCACTGATTTCTCCCTCTCCCCCTGTTCTTGCTGACCTGCCGCTTTTCCTGGGGAAAGGCAGAATTCCAGAGAGCTGCAGGTCACAGATGCACAGAAGCTACTGTGAGAACCTTGATTTAATCTGCCCCATTTAATCTTAATTCCATCCACAGCACTCTGGTGACCACCTTCACCTTGATGCCATCATTTCTCAGCTGCTTCTTATTTTTTCTTATTTTTCTCCTTACTCTTCCTACATGGAAATAAGTCACAACCTTCACCCTGCAGTAGGAATGTCCCATAGCGAGCAGCTGGCTGCCCCACGGGCCAGGGAGGGTGCAGGGGTGGCTGCTCCTATTTCAGTCTCCTGGAGAAGGACTCTTTGCCCAGAGCTTGTGTGGTGGCCCTGGCACCACCCAGGTGTGCCCCTCTTTCCCCAGCAAGGATCCCAGCCTGCCACAGCCTCCCTTGCTTTGCCAGGGGACTGGGCTGAGTCTGCAATTTCTCAGTTTCTCAGACTTCCCACCTTGCCTGTCTCTCCCCGTGCTGTGCCTCATTAGCTGCTCAGCCCTTTTGGGCTGGGAGACAGGAATCTGGCAGGAGGGTGTAAACAGCCAGTTTAATTGGGTGTTTAGAACAAAAGCAGCAGTGGCAGCGCTGTCATTTTGGAGCTGGCTTACAAACAAGCAGTTTGAAAATCGTTTCCTCCCATCTGCACAGAGTCAAATCTCCCAGCAAGCCAGAATCTCGCTGAGCATGGGAAAGGCAAACACAAAAAGAAAGGTGCCTTTTCAGTATGTGGGAGTTTCTGCACTGGTTTCTACTCTCTGCCATGGTTTATCCTCTGCCACACTGGGACTGCCCTGCTTTTCCTCCCCACCCATCTTAGTCTTGTGCACAATCACAATATTCACCTTCTCTGCCTTTTATCACCCTCCTCACTGGGACCTTCTGGCCTGGGCAGTCCATGGCAGCTGCCAAAACGTCCAGATGTGATGGGAAATGACAGATCAGCAGCCACATCACATCAGGCCTCAAACTGAGGAGACCTTTCCTGCTGGCCCTCCTCTTACAGTCCCCTGTAATCACCAATTCCCAGGAAAGGAGGCTATTTGCTTATTCTTCTTCTTTCTTTTGGTCTGTACTCTGCGTCCCTAAAAGGAAGGGGAACTAAAAAAATACCCAACTTACTCAAAACTGTCCTGAGATGTTCTCTCTGCACCTCTAAACACAGATGTGAATTTAGCTGTGTTGCTTAGAAACCTGCATCTGTGGCCTGTCTGGTCCCTTCATGTTTATTTAAAATCACATCTAATAGGAAAAGACACAGCCAGAAGGCTCAAGAGTGAAAGTTTACCAGGGTCACTGATTCTGTCACCTGAACTATTTCTTTGGTGTGTGCTCCCAAAAAACCCAAACAGCTTCCATACAAATTAGATAGAGAAGCACAGGATTTTAGCTCAGCTATCTCCCACCCCAGGTTTGTCCCCTGCCCCAAGAAAGCAATCCTTGTGTGTGGTGGGCAGCATTATTCTGACAAGCATCCTAACTTCACTAAAATGTCTCTTTTTTTTTTCCTCCTTACAGGGAAGTTGTCTCCACAGATAAGCAAAAATAAACAGATTTTAACAGGGATACCAAATATCCAGCAGTCCTGGACAAAGCTGCTGCTCTTGTGTGGATAAACCAGGCATGCCCTGGCACAGGGAGCCTGATGCACCTGGAGCAGCTCAGGTTTATGGTGTGGATTGCCCAGGTCAGCCTGGGCATGGCTGGGCACTGCCTGCCTTGGCAGGACCCTCAAGTGCACACGTGTGAGGGGTGGAGCTGTTCCCAGCACTGCCAAGATTCCCACACAAATACCTCCCAGAAATGGGTCCAGGTTCCCACTCCCTGCTGATAACGAGGCCAGGGAGCAGGTGCAGATGTGATTTCCACCCCAGTCTGATGGGGTCTTCACTTGCATTTAAGCACAATTGCAGAATCCTCACTGTTGTCTTCTCTTCTGCTGAAATAAAAATGAACTGGAACCAAAACTTGAAATCTAACAAATTCTGAATGTAATGGCTTCATAAATTGCAGACGTGAGACAAGTGTGATTTATGGCTCTGCTGTTTTGTATAACCAGGGCCATAGATTTCTTCCAGTTACTGGTTTCTGCATGAACCTCAATTGAGTTATGGTTTAAGCAGGGACATGCAGCCTTTAACACTGGTATCAGGATGAGGAATCTAACCACATTCCCTGAAAACGATTTTCCAGTGATTCATCACTTTCACTGGAAAGCAGGTGACACTTTAATTCAGGCTTGAACTTCTCTAGCTCCTGATTGAAGTTAGAATTTCTATGGAGAGGCAGACAGAAACCAAAGGGAAGGAAATAGTGCTGTTGTGTCTGTCTCTTTTTGCATATCTCATTTCCCATCACAGGATGAAAATGCAACAGCTGAAATGCTGAAATGAAAGGCTCTGTTGAGGAGCTATTCAGCAGAGTCACAAGCAGATCAGACAAGAAATTCCATGACTCTGATTCTGCTGATGTTTCCTGCCTGAATGGGAGACTCACAGCCTCCCCCTTGAGAGTAAACAAACTTCCAGCGTTAGAACCACACCTCTGATGTTTTTGAAGCCTATAAATAAAGCCTTTTTCTAACTGAACATCCCAGCACTGAGCACAATCACGAGAGCTTGGAGTGCTGTCTAATTTTTCAGCTTCCTGCACTGGGACTGATTGTTTTCCATGGCCCTTTGTGCTCTTAGTTTATGAAAAATCAATACTTTAATAAAGAAAACGAATCTCCCAGCTATCTATTTAGAGCAGGACTACCTCCAGCTCTGTCACTTCTGCTGTTCTCTTCACTGATCTCCAAGAAACTGGCACAGGTGTTAATCCAGCAGGATGGGATCCCTTTGCTCAGGCAGTGGAGGGCACAGGGTCAGCAACATGGACTTTGAATAACTAAAAGTGTGGAATCTGGATGCTGCCTGCTACTAAGTGCAGTGTGGCTTACTGGGAATTTTCAGGTTTAATGACATCTTCCTTCCCATATCTGATCGCAAGGCAAGAAACTCTTAAAGTATAGGGGAGAATGGCTACTGTACTTTTGCCAGTTCAGAAAAGAAACAAAAATCAACCCCAACCACAAAAAGAGTTGGTTTGCAGAAAATAAAGCTGTCAGTGTTTTTTTTGATGTTCACAGGAAAAAAAAAAAAAACCACAGGTTTGAGACGTCATTCTTTTTCTCTGAAAGAAAAGTCAAGATTCAGGAGAAAAGGCTTTGAAAATAACATATTCCAAACGGTTTCATTTCAGCTGTGTTTGGTTTGTTATCCTGGACATCTTGGTTTGGGGTGAAAACTAACATTTTTTCCAGCAGACTGCTGGTTCTTGGAAGAACTCTCAGGGAACAGCCAGGCCCCTTGTGATTCTGCATGGCTGGGGGGTAGCAGGAGCAGTGGAGGAACTTCTTCCCCTTGACTTTCTGTGGAATGGCTGATTCCTGCTCTGTGTCCCCATGCAGAGGCCAGGGAGAGCCACTGTCACCAAATGTGGGCTGGAGGAGGGCAGGAGGCAAGTGGGGAATGGCTGGGGTGGAGGCATCATCCCAGGAGGAACCAGAGGAACCTTTTGGCTCTGTTTTCTGCTGCTGCTCTGTTTCTGGGAGGAACAGCTCCTGTGACAAGGCTGGAGCCATCAGGTCCCCTCCCTCCTGCTGAGGAGCTCACTCTGGGGCCCTCTCTCAGCTGGACTAAATCCACTTGATGCTCCCTAGGGCACTCCTAATACCCTCCAATGACTGCTCATTGCTAAAACAAATCCTGTTTTTCCTCCAGCTCTTCCCAGATGCTTTCTGTTCAAACCCCAGCCCTCCTTGGTGCTCAGAGATGTGTCCTTAATTTGCTTCCCCCTTCCCACAGCAAAGAGGAAGAGAGGAAACCACGAGGATTATTTACTCAAAGCAGCAGAAACACGTCACAGCCTTTCCCCATCCCCTGGGCTTCAAACCAGCAGCTCTTCCCTTTCCCCCACCCCATCACCCCCAGGACACACCCCAAAGGGGTGGGAAGCAGTGGTCTCTGCAGGTGGGACAGCAGCTCCTGAGCACAGGGAGTTATTTTTGGTGAGGTTTGAGGTGCCACGTGGCACAATCTTCACAAAATGCCAAGCAGCCAAAGCTGGAGCCAAGTGCTCCCAACCTCTTGCACTCAGGGAAAAATAAAATAATTAATTTTAATAAATAATAACTTATTAAAATCCCTTAATAAAAGGGGTGAGGAGGCTTAATGGGAGGTGGGAATGAAAAAAAGGACAAAGCCATGAAAACTGAGCTGGGATCGGAGGGAGCACAGTGTGATGGCTCTGCCTCTGACTGTCTCTCTCCAGGCCAGGGCCACGGCATCCCTTTGGGAATGTCTGGATCCTGCTGAAGCAGCAGCTCAGGAGTGTTGGGAGGGATGAGGTTGCCCACAGAAGGGATGAGGTTGCCCAGAGAAGACAGGACAAGACACCACGTGTGGCTGGGTGTTCCTTACTGATATTTCTGGGTCTGTGAGGGTTTCAGCCTGTCAGTGGCTGATTTTCTTCCCAAGGGAAGAATTCTTGGGAGAATTTTTCTTTCAAGGACAGTTCCTGTCAACAATGATTTTCTTCTCATAACATTTTCTAAGTTCTCATAACAACCTCTCTCCCAGCTGATGTTTTTGTTACTTAACCAATGGAGAGAGGTGTTGATTCTATGGACCAATGATTTGCCTCTTTAGTGCAGCATGTTATAAAAAGGCTGGATGAATTGTAAATAAAGCCTCCTGATCTTTCTTCTACCTTGGAGTCAAGCTTCTTTATTTTGTGTCCAACACTGACACAGTGGCTTTGTCAGGGGACACCAACAATTCATTTTCCCATAGGTTACCCCTCAGTTCCACCTCTGTGAATGGGATTTTAGTGATGAGGGGGAAATGTTGGGCATATCAGCCCGAGCAGTGGTGCCCTGTGTCTTCAGTACCTTGAACCTCAGGCTGCAAGTAATAAAAACCTCTCATGCTGGCTCTGTGGGTGCTTACAGGTTAAACCATGCTCAGGAATCATCCTACAAAATCTGTTTGAGCCCTCTGAAAGCCACTGTAGGGGCTTCCATCTCTGGCTGTACAATTCCAGACGCTGCTCTTTTAACCCATCAAGCTGGCTGCCCTTTAATTTGAGCTTCTCCTGGGGATGTCTGTCTCAAAAGGCTGAGCAGGTTACAAGGCACCTTCATGTTCTCACTGTCATCTCACTCCCTATTTTCTTCTATTTTTCCAGATTTTTTCCCATCTGTTTTGTCAAAGCTTCCTGCAAAATGGCTGGTTCTGAGAGAAAGAAAATCTCCACCACACAACAGCCCCAAACTCCAACACGGCAGGAGGTTTCTGGGTGAGAAAAAGAGAAACAAAGGGGACTAAACACAAAACCAGTGTGTCTTCCCAGCCAGAACACCCTTTTTGTGTGTCTGTCTGTCCCAGGCAGTGCTGAGCACGGGCAGAGGGGACAGTCCTGCTGGTGGCACCGAGGATGTCTGATAGAGCAGCATCACCATCCTGGAGCGTGCACCGTTCTCCTGCCGTGCCCTATCAAAGGAGGATTAAATCCTCCTGCTAGTCTGGGGCTGTGGCTGCTGTCAGGGTCCTGGGAAGGTCAGCCTGTTTGTATTTTCCATCTGCCTGATGAATTAGGGCTGCTGGAGGCAGGATTTCTAGGCAGCAGTGCCAAGATGGAGCAGATCTTGGCTGGCCCATGTCCCAGCTCTGCTCTGCACGGCACCTCCTGGGTTCTGAGCAGCCCCAGGCCCAGCTCAGCAGCACTGTGACCTCAGTGTGGCACGAGGGTCTTCAGAGGGGTCTCAGACATGTAGGACTGTCATGGAGCACAGCCCACCCGTGGCTCTTGCTCGTGCAGGATTGATGCTGAAGCACCAGCCATGCCCAGCAGCGAGAGACAAAACTGGCAGCAAAAAGGGGCAGGAAGTGATGGGAAGACTCAGGGGTTTGAGGCTGGAAACAGCTCAGAGGAGAAGATGCAAATGCTCTTGCTGCTCCCTGACTCTGCAGCTTTTCCTCTTCATGGTAATTCCCAGAAAATTCCCATGGCTGATCAGCCCTGTCTGGGCTGGAGTACACAGGAAGAGGCACAGAAAGTGCCCTGGGATGTCCTGAGCTGGAGGGCACAGGGAGAGGCTGTGCCAGTGTCCTGGGATGTCCTGAGCTGGAGGGCACAGGGAGAGGCTGTGCCAGTGCCCTGGGATGTCCTGAGCTGGAGGGCACAGGGAGAGGCTGTGCCAGTGCCCGGGGATGTCCGGAGCTCCCCCTGCCCATGGAGGAAAGAGGAAAGAGGAAAGACCAATAGAGAAAGCTGGGATGAAAACTTTGCTATCCCCAGTCTTGTCCTGGCAGTGCAAACATTACCAGTGCTGGTAGAAGGGTGTGCAAACCCCTGCCCAAAGGAAACTGAGGTCCCAAAGTCAGCAAAACCTGGGATCCTGAGAGGAAACAAGTGCATGGCTCTGCTCAGGGCTGGCCCAAGAGCAGCAGTGGAAGGAAAACACAAAGTGACATGTTGGAAGGTCATGAGGGATTTATCCTGCTTTTATATCTGCAGGAGACATTTTTTCAAATGGAACTAAGAGAGGAGGGATTAAAAAAATCCAGTGAGAAATAATAATTAAAAGTCCCAGGGCCGAGCCAGAGCAGGGAGCAGAGGCAGTGTGGCAGTCTCAGTTTTCACTTGGACAGTGCTGAAAAATCCTTCTCCTTCTGTTCAACATCCTTTCCCTTCCATAAATCCCAAACCCCAGCAGCTGCTGCTCACCTTTCTTTCCTCACCCAGCCCCAGCAAGGCTTTGTGAGGTTTCCCAGGGCTGAAAGGTTGAATTCCAGACAACGAAGGGGTTGGACAAGATGTCCCTTTCCATCCCAGTAAAATAAAAAAATGACCACTGGGATACTTCTGAGGAAAAAACATAGATGAGAGACTGAGATGTGGGAAATACCATGAGGTGTCTGCAAAAGGAATAACAAATAAAGTAAATGGTCCACAGTGATGGAGTAAAAAATGAGGGTTTGGTATTGAGACTGCTGGACATGGGAATCTTCCCTGTTTGTCTTGGTATCTTTAATTTCAACGCTGATGAACAATGACCAGGGACACCATAAAATTTTAAATTCACATGTTAGGGAGTGTTGACAAGGCTTTTACAGGATCAGGAGAGAGACATTAAATAAAATAAAATAAAAAAATTAAAAAAGGAGCAAAATCTGCCATCCCAAGCTTCAGGATCTGTAACCCCACCCTGAGCTCCAGTGCTAAATGTTGGAGCCCTGGCATCACTTCCCTTTGCCTGGCAATGCCTCCCAGGGCATTAACATTCAGAGTTAAACCTGGGGGAGGGCACCAAAAGTCAGGGAGCACAGAGGGAATGAGCTCAGAATTAGAGATGGACCCGAACCATCCCCTGGGTCAGACCAGAACCTCACTAAAGGACAAGCAGGGGGGTGGAATTTTGCAGCTCAGCCCAATCTATAATTCATTATGTATCTCTGGTATTTCTAAGAAGGCTACAGCTGTGATATTTAAATGCCAAACCTTTGTGCATTTTTAGGCTCAGGCTTTGGTTGTTGCTTTGGAGAAGCTGGAATAGTTTTTGCTCCTCCCTGCTCCCTGTTTAAAATGGAGAGGAAGAAAGGCCTGGCAGCATCCTAGATCAGCTTGATTCTTGTTACTGTAACATCAAGGACATTTTGAATTAGGGAGTCTGGAGCTCAGAGCCAGCTGATGGTCTGTTCACCTTTTTATCAAGGTGGCTCTTCACCGGGCAGAGAAAAATTGCTGTTTCCTCCCCAGCACACACCTTGACAGGCCAAACTCTGTGATTTCCACGGCTAATGATTTCCACCACATTTTTTCCCTACGGATGAGCAGAACAAGGAGGCATGAGCTGATATTACCAGCTGAGCAGATAAGGAGGCTTGTGCAATGCACAGCATGAAACACAGCAAGGAGGGGGAAAGCAAGAGGTGGTGGCCGTGGAGGGGAAGGCAAATGAGGAGAAGTGTTTCAAACACCCGGGGGGTCAGGAGGGCAGCAGAGGTGTTGGTGAGGCCCCAGGCAAGAGCAGAGGGGGTTCTGAGAGAGGTGCTGCAAGCACAGACGCCAAATTATCCCAGTTTCCAGCCTCCCCTTGGATTTGGGTGGCATCATCCACACCGAGGCTGCGGCTCCTGAGCTGCTCTGAGGGGACACAGGCAGGACTGCTGCCTCCTCTGCTCCATCCAGGAGGTCCTGCCCCAATTCCGGGGGGAATTTTGCCCTTTTCCTGATCCTGTCCAGCCTCAGAAACAGGGAGCAGTCATGGGACCACTCATGGTGTCCTCACATCCCATTTCTAATCTAAAAGTATTTTCTTTTTGTTGTTCCTTACTCGTTGTCATGTATGTCAAAGAAATTTGTGAGCATTCTGGGGGCTAATAATTTTTATATAGAAAAATTATGCATAATATGAAACAATTAGTTGGAATTCTTTTCATAAAAGCTGGAGCAATGCATTCATTGACATTTAACCTCCTCCTTCCCCTGTAATCAAAGTCTTTTAAATAGAAATTACATTAAATTTGATTTCATTTTGGCAGTTATATCTTTTGAAAGAAAAAAATAGTGATAGAAGTGGGAGAAACCTTTCTGAAGTAAAAACAGGCTGTGACAAAGCAATAAGTATCTTCAGAGGAGAAGAAAAACCTTCTAAAAACTGATCCAGTGGAGCCCTAGAATTATGGTGTCAAAGGAAGGAGCACAAGGAAAAAAGTGAGAGAGGGAAACAGACGTGTCAAGAGAAATATGGATGGAGTTAAAACACAGGGATAATGTCCTTCCTAAGGCCCCGAGGCACGGCCCCGCTATCACCTAATTAACATCTGGCACAGCTGGAGGGCTGGGGCAGGTACGGAGCCAGAGGGGCTGCAGGACCTGAGCTGAGCCAGTAATCGATGCTTTCCCTTCAGATGCAGCATTAAGCAAACTGCTGCTGCAGAGGGAGAGGTGGAAAGAAGCTGAATCAGAGTAAAAATCCCCCTCAGAGGGGAAATGCAGAGGAGAGGCTGCGTTCAGCCAGAGCTGGGGGTACCTGGGGGGGCATGGCAGGTGTGCCAGCCAGGTGTGCCTGCCCAGCCTTTGTGGCAATTCCCTCTTTGTCCCTGGGAAAGCAGCTTGGATGAAGCAGTGCAGTGTCCATTGAGGAGGCCCAGGGGCTGATCCCCAAGGTAGCTGTGCCTCAGCCCTGGAAGGACACAAGAAAATGGTGAAAGATCCTCTTTTATATTAGGGTGAGAAAAACTTTCATCCAAAGGGCTTTGCAGACACAGGTTAATATTCCTTAGGTTTCGTTGTTCTATTGGTTAGTTAAGTTTATGTCACCCGGTTAACATAAATGCACACCTGCCAGAATGTTCTCCCTTCCCTTGGACCCCAGTGGGTTAAATTTGCTGCAGTGTCCCACCCCTGGGACCCCATCAGTCCCTGTGGTTCCTGGCCACCCCTCTGCACCATTTCCCACTATCCCTACTGGACCTTGACCCTCAGAAACACCCCTTTTATCTGGTGTGGAACTGGATCCTTGGCCCATTTGTGGGTCCCATCCCCGGTCTACATTCGAGCTGTACCCACAATGCAGACAAGGAACATTTTGGATTTCCAAAGGGGACCCCATCTCTCCACCTTTCTCATCAGCCCTTTATGAGCAGAGGGCACCAGGGCCCCCACCTGCCTCCCTGCAGGTTCTCTCAGGGACACGTAGTAACACAATGCTACAGTCCATGGCTTGCCCAATTCTCATGGAATATCCTGAGCTGGGAATGACCCACAAGGGTCATCAAAGCCCAGCTCCTGGGCCTGCCCAGGGCAGCCTCAAGTATCCCACCCTGTGCCTGAGATCATTCTCCAAACTCCCTGAGCCCTGGGGCCATGGTTTTCATTCATACACCTGGCACAAGCTTCCTCATGGACCACCCATCCCTGAATATTTTCTTCATCATCTCTCCTTGATTCTTTCCTGCTCCTTCTTAGGCCAGAGCTGCATGAGGGTGGGGAGCAGTGGCTGGGGCTGGGCTGGGGACCCCCAAAGCAAGACGTGGGGACAGAAAGGCTGATTTTTCTCTTGGCTCTTCAGGGAGAACGTGTCTGGGGCAAGATTTTTTAAGTGCAGAAGGTAAAATCCATCACTGTCAAAACCAAAGGGGAGGTTAGAGCAATATTGAATGGAGTAGGGCTTCCAGCTACCTTTTGCAACCTTAGGAAATAAATCTAAAAGCTTCAGAAAGTCTGGACTGTACATCTGTATTATGAAGGAAAATCTCAGGAAATGATGAGTTCTTTCAATTTCTGCTATATTTCTTCCATCTCTTTTTCTTCAGCCCTTGATGAGTACATGTGTAGGGAGGATCTAAGAACATTGCTTGTGTGCTTTTGCCACAGCAACAGAATTAAAATTCCTGGAAGGTATCATGCCAGGATATGCAAATTTGGAAAGATGAAGAGTCTTCTGAATAGCTGGAATCCCCAGGTCCTTGGATCAGCCAGGAGAGCAGCTCTGGGTTTTTGGCCAGGTGCACAGATGCAGAAACTTTTGCTCTGTTGTCAGAACAGGGTCCACATTCATAATTCGGTCACCTCATTGTATAAAGAATATTGAAACACAGCAAAGTGCCTTCAGCATGACACTTGAAGAGCTCAGCTTCTCTTAAAATGGGAAAGAAACAAAGTGTGTTTGAAAAAGGAAGGGACCTGGCCAGATTAGAGAGAAAAAGGAAGAGGCAGACTGAAAATACATTTATTTGAGTGTGAGAGAGAAGTGACTTCATCTTGAACCTACTGGTTAATCCATGGCAACCGTTCATTTTAAATCTGGGGCTCCCATCATGATGCTGAATACAGCTCATGGAAACTGGATTATTGTTCCACTGGAGTGTTTGAACACGTCTTCCCTCACAGTGTGGCATCCCTCACCCTCTAAATCTGTCCCTGCTTAACAAGCTGCAGTGCTCCCAGAAGCTACAAGGGAATCAGTGACTCCTTTCCCCAGTTTTTGTTGTCAGTCTTGCCCAAATCCCAGCACAAGCCAGGAGCAGAGTGTGCCCAGTGAAGGCTCCTGGCAGCTTGGATTTACTGCTTTATTTTTACTTCTGGGCTCTGGGCAATATTAATTCTTTAAGGCAAGGTTGGATTTGTTGAAGGCATGGCTGGTGAAACCGAGATCCATCTCCTTCCTCTTGCCTCTCCCTCCCTGTTTTTTTGGTTTTATTCCTCCCTCATCTAAACTGCTGTAACCCATTCCAGAATACCCAGTGACTCTCTTTCCTTCCCCCTTTGGCTAAACCATCACACACTATTGGTTATCCTCTGAAGTAGGAAAGGTGGTGATTTTTCCAGAGAGTCCTGGAAATCCCTGGATGTGTATTTGGGCAGATGCAGCCACATCTTTTCCACCAGGAGCCCACGGGATGGTGTCCCACTGACCTGAGAGGACACCAGGTCTCTGCATGCTGGAGACCACAGCAAGTGCTCCTCGTGTCCAGCCCTTGATGGAGTGACCCCAGGGCTCAACCTCCAGGGAATCAGCCTTTGGAAAGAGACTGGTAAAAAGGAACCTTTACATGAACACTTGGAAGTTGTTGAGTTTGGGGCTTATTTTTCTCCCTTTCTCCTTTTCTTCCGCTTCTCCCTTAAAGGGACAATAAATGAAGAGTTTATCTGTAATTTTCTCAGCAGGACAACTGCATTGAAGTACCAGGCAGGAACCCCCATTGTATAAATCAATGTGTTCTCTCTCGAGCTTGGGCTTTCTGATAATAAGCTAAATAAGAGCTGCTTCCTTACAGCTTCATGGCTGCAATCAGCAAGCAGGTGAGCACAAGAGCTTTCCTCATGCTAATGGGGGGAGTAGGAGGTTGTTAATTTGACCTGGAGTGTGGATTTAGTCCCTCCTGCAGTGGAGCTGTTTCTGCAGTTATCTCTTATTTCCAGTCCAGACATGCTCTGGGAACCATTACCATATTTATGAACCTACCTGGACTCACTGAACAGGCATGAAAGGGTTAGAAAGACCTATCTGTTTTACCAGCTGTGCAGCCACCATCTGCAATTGAGAAAAGGAGGGGAAGAAGGAAAAAAGAGTGGTTATTTTGCATTTTTGGGGTGTGTATTGGCCCTCAAAGGCAGCATTCATTAACCTTAGAGAACAGAATGAGCCATCCTGGCCAGGTAAACCCGCCCTGGTGACATGTGCCAGGTCACCACGTGTCCCTGTGCAGATTTACCCTGTGCCAGGGCAAATTTCCCTGACTGGGCCTGATTTGTTGCAGGCAAGCAGAGAACATGGGCTGCAGAGCAGGAGATACAGGTGACAGGGAGCAAGAGGAGTCTGTGCTGCAGGTTCTAATTCCAGGCTCAGGGATGGTTTTAATAGGTGATTTTAGCCAAGCAAGAGGATTGTGATGATTATGACAGAGCACATCTTCTTTACCAGGTAATGAGCAATGGTAAGAGCTCTTAAATCCTTGGACAGGACATGTTCAGGATCTAACAAGCATGATCACAGCTGCTCTAAATGAAAGGTTCCTGGTATGCTTTCTCTGTTATCACTCATCTAATCCCTTAGTGGTCCAGTAATCCCAAAGACAAAGGCAATGGGAAATAGATTTGCATTAAATAGTATGAACTGTATGAATTTAATGTATCATTGCAGAGTGCTTTTCCCGGCCTGGGGCACCGAGGGCACAGCAAGGACATTGGGTGTGTCTTTTTGGGGAAGCCTGCAGGGGATTCCCATCCCTCCCGAGTTCACAGGCTGAGGTTTTAACTAGAGCACCTCTTTCAGCTGCTGGGAACGAGCTGCTTCATCCTCATCTTTGAAGAGGAGATGACAGAGGGACTGTGATGCTGTCCTTCACACGGGAAGTGGAAGAAGCAGCTACACAAGCCACAGGAGTGGTTTCCTTACAGAGAACAGGTCAGATCTGCTAAAAATTTACTGGGCCTACAGAAAAAAATCACTGTAAAGGTTAGGAAAAAAAATCTTTGGCTCTCTTGGACTTGTCTCTCTGTAGTAGCATAGACATGAAGAAGATAACACTGAGATGATTCATTCTGCTTGCTCTGGTGAGGGTGGCTCGGCAGCTCCTTACACCCTGTGTAAGGGAAAAGGAAAAAATATTGATCCAGAGTTCCCACATCTATGATCTACATCCTTGCGCTTCCCTTAAAGGAAATTTATTGCTCCTCATCAGCAATAAATCAGAAACCCAACTTCCCTGCTGCTTCTCAGACAGAAACACTGCTGTACAGCAGGAGAGAAACTCCCTGAAGTGCAGCATATGAGGGTCAGCACACAGGCAAGTCTGGATAACATTTCAGAGCCAGGAGAAGAGAGACACATCAGCTGCCAATATGCTGGAAAATAGCAAGCTTTGAGTTACATTTAATTCCTTTAATAGCTGTATTTAGTTTGTACACTACTGTATAAATAGATATGTATTTATACTAATATTTATAAATGTATGTGTCTTTGCAAGTATATATTTATTAAAGCAAACTAAATGAATACATATTTATAAGGAAATATTTAGTGCATTTAATAAACATACACAACCTGCTGCCATTCTGGAGGATAAAACAAGGTGGAGAAAACTGAAAGCAAACCTAAGCAAAAAATAACCTTAGATTGACACTTTCCTCCTAATGGATCCCAAAGCTCTGTTTTACTCTAATTTACTCACCAGTAAGGGATCCAATTCTGATGTGCAGCAGTTTCTGGGACGAGATACAGTAATTGTGTAACCAGAATAGCTTCACCATGGCTGAGTGCAGGCTGGGAAGTGAAAGACTGCTTTTCCAATGCAACATGGGCAAACTCATCCTGGGTGAAATTATTCCCAGTTTGCAGCGAGTAAAGTCCCAAGCACAGTATCGAGCTGGAAGCAGGTCTGCAGTGTGTCTGTATACAGGAGAAACAAGCTTTATAGAGTTAGATAACAGCAGTTTAGAGGTCAATGAGAACTAAAATAAAGAAGAAAAAAGTGGAATAAATTTGGCCACTCTGAGGAAGGTACTGCTAGTTTAAAGCAAGCTTGGGTACTTTTGCAGCAGTGCTGTGCACAGCCACTGAATCCTGGAGGAGTTCAGAGAGGCTGGCATTTGGCTTTGACCCCAGGGTTAATTTAGCTGCTCTTGCAAAATGAGAAATAGGAACCCAGGTCCTCGTCTCCTGTGCTCTCCTTTCACTTGAGTGACACGGAGGTAAAACTGGTGTGAGCAGGAATTGGGATCTCTAATGAACAGGAACATCCAGGAGCTTTGCCACACTTGCAGGAGGTGTCAGGATGATGACTGCTGAAAACAGACTGGCACAGGAGGACAGAGAACATTTTGTCTTGGGATGTTTCCCAAACTCGCTGTGGAAACAGCTGGGATATTTACTGCAGGAATTCAACCCTGAGATAATGGTCCCTGGGATCCCCAGGTACCAATTTCTCCCACGTGCTTCTCTCCACGGGAATTGCTCCAAGGCCCAGTGGCAGAGATGAGTGTGGGACTATTCCCTGTGTGATGTACACAAGTCCCTCCTGGTGTGACACCTCAGACACAGCCACACAAGTATATCTTTCTAAAACTTCCCAGCTCTTCCTTACCCAGAGATTTCCTCCCTCCCATCACTTCCCGAGGTGATTATTCCTCTGCAGCTGCAGGTTACTTCTGCCAAAACCTTCTCCACACCTTGGTCAAAGAGTTCAAGGCTGCTCTCAGCCTGAAGATGCTGGATTAACACCAGATCTCGACTTAACTCTGCTCAGGCAGTCCATCCTAGTCCCTCTCACAGATATCCCTTCTAATCCTGCAGTGATTTTCTCAATCCTTCAGTTTTCCAGGCCCTTTGGCCTCTCCCCAGGCATCGCACGGAGCAGCCGCTGGCTGCAGGCACAGCCTCCACGTGAGAAGCCAGACATTTGCTCAGGTGGAAAACAACTCCAGAGAAACACTTTTTACCCCCTTTTTGTTTTAACCTCCCAGCTTTTGGAGGAGTGCCAGCTGATTTCAGTGCCCAGGGGACTGGGGGATGCCAGCCAGCTTTGCTCTCTCCTTCCCCACAGACAGGAAGCCGTGCAGCCAGACGCCTTTGGAGAGAGGATCAGGTCAGCAGAGGAGGCAGCCAGCCCCTCTCTCATCACTGAGATTTAAATCATAGCTCTTTTCCCCGCTCCAAGGTCTCATTAGTGCCCCCGGGCTCGTGGAGCAGCAGAAATGGAGTATCCTTGCCAGCTTGGGATTGTTATTTCTGTCATACTCAGCAGGAAAGCAGAGCCCTGCTTGGTTTAGTAACTGGATTAAAACAAACTGCAGCGCAGGGTTTGATCTCAAACACTCTGCTTTTCAGCAGTGTGATTTAACCTACGTCTGTCCTCTCTTCCAAAGCAAGAGAAACTTCCTGGTACCAACATCTGTCTCAGCACTGCCTGCTCCAGGCCTGCTCCGAGTTCTGGATGGCTCCATGAATGAACTCTTTTCAAATGCCATCAATATTTTATGAATTTCCATCCACTTACTTTAATGGGGGATTGTAAAAGCATTTAACCATATTACACCCAATCTCTCAGACACTGCATTATTTCAGCAGAGATGTTTTATTAGAAGCAACTGGCACAGCTGCTATGATATTGTTTAAATATATATGAGATATATATATATATATCTTTCTAAAACCAAGTGAAATCAGTGAGCAGGGAAGGGGAAACAGCCATGGAAACTCAGTGTTTCAGGTTTATTCTGATGCACCTGAAAGGTTTCATTTGCTGTGATTTGCATGACTACAGGTAGGCTCTTTACATGACTTTTTATACATTAGGCTCAGACTTGAGTCTGGGTATCTGGTGGCCTAAATCCAGATGGAAAGATGAGGCATTGCCTAGAAACATGGCCAGGGAGAGTCCCTGCTGCTCAGCCTGAGACTTCCCTCACTGAAGACACCCCAACTGACTGACCAGGGCTCAGCTCTGAGTTTATTCCTTATTTTGCCCTTGCTGGGCATCAGCAGGCAGAGGCAGGACAGTTGGTATCAGCCTTGCCAAGCAGAAATATTCCAGATATTTTGAGGTTTTTGCCAAGAGACTCTAAAGTCCCCGCTCTGCCCCCATCTCTGCTTTAGCAGCGAGTGAGAGGCTTGTGAAGAGCTTTGGGAGACCCAGCCCCAGACTCCCAAAGCACCCTGGAGCCAAGAGAGGCCACCCTGCCTCGGGGCAGCACCACCTCCCTCAGCAGAGGATAAAGATGCCACTTTCTCCCTCTCTCCCCTTCCTCCACCCCTTGTTTATCTCCAGCACTGCACAAAGGCCTTTAGAACCCCACTGAGCTGCTTTTGACCGTGTCTCTGTTGGGTAAATGAATTTATGGTCTGCCAGGCTGATTTATGGATGCCTGCAGTTGTTGGAGCAGGAGGGCTGGTGATTTTATACCTCCAGCCAAGCGGGACAGGAGCTGTTCTGATCAAAGAGGCACCGAATGAGCCGGGATGATTGATGCCAGCCTGAAGGATTACAGGAGGATCCCACTCACACTCCACAGCCATCGCAGGGCAGAGGCAACTTCTGCCATCAGAGACACCAAGCCTGAAGCCTGGGATGCTGGAGATTTTTACCCTTCCTAATTCCTCCTATTACCCATAAGATCAAGCAGCTGTTCAGCCCTCTCAAACCCGCTGATGTGAAAACAACAGCAGCCAAGCTGGTGCTCCTGGTTGTCCCTTCTGCATCCCAGGTGTTGGCAGTGCTACAGGAAGGGTCACAGAATTATCTGGCTTGGAAAAGACCTCCAGGATCCAACCTTTGTCCCGTCACTGCCACATCCAGACATTCCAGCTCCAGTTGGTTCTGGTGTGCCAAAGCACCTCGCTGGGTTTGCTCTCCAGGATTTGTGCAGCCAAGGAGTCTCCCTACCTCACTCACTGGCTTTTAGTATCAGTTAATAAAATATATTATCATATAAAAATAATATAATTTTTATTATCATTATCACAGCAATCATTATCATATTAATATATATTAATTATTGCAGATGGCAACCTGAATTTTTTATAGAGTTCCATATATAGTGGTTCCAATCAATGTGTTAAAACTTTTCTACCAAATACTTCTAAGCCACTAATAGATCTTAGAGATTTCTTTTTGTAGGACAGATAATACACACACAAACCCTAAGTTTATCCTCCTGTGGAGTTCTTTTTTTAAAATATTTTGGTGGCAAATGCTACAGTTTTCATACAAACACCCTCCTCCTCCATGCCTCCATGCCAATATCCAGCCAAGTTGTATTTCCAAATCTTTTCTACATTGTGACTCCTAATCAAAGTCAAAGAGGTATGAAGAATAAGAAATTCAGAATTTCTCCTTCCATCTGTCCAGAAAGGAAGGTCACAAACTACAGTAACTTCTGGACCTATTCATCAAACTCCTGGAAGTCACAGCTCCCAGATTAAAAGAGCAGTGATTGATGATACCTTTTCCAGGGGTTACATTGGGAAAATGTTCTCCTTATAATGGAAACAGAGAAGAAATTAGTTCTGCTATCTCTCTTGAGTCTCAGTGGAAGAGAAAACTGCAGATAAGAGGTTAAATCCAAAAATCTTTCCTTCTCAAAGTCTGACCACTGGGCTTAAAAGTTCTTTACTCATCTTCCTCCTTTTACATTTTCTCTACATGTCCCCTGAGTAAGAAGGTTCATACCCTCAGCTCATCCTGATTACTTTGGCTACATCGAAATAGGATACTTTTAGTAGAAAGTTTAGTTAAGTTCTTTTAATATTTTTGGGCCCAGGACCAATAAAACCTGTCATTCTAGTTTCACAGACAACCTTGACTTTTAACAAAAACTTCATAGCTTCCCTCTGCCTTTAGTCTCGTACCTCCCTGTCATGCCTTGGTCTCACGAGGCGGTTAGGCACTGCAGTGATAAAATTTGGGGAAAACAAGGAAATATTTGTGCAATGACTCATTAATACCCGAGGGCCCTCGGTGCACCTGTGGAAAGTCACCCTGGAAAGTCACCATCCATCACTCAGGCAAAAACAGAGGAGAAGAAAGGCAGGAGATCGCGAAGAGTGGCCTGGATAGGATGGAAGCTCTCCAGCCCGAGAGGAGCTTTATCGCTGCGGAGGACTCCTGGCTCCCAGTGCCGGTGACAGGGTTGTTTTGACAAGGCTGTTTTGACAAGGCTGTTTTGACAACGCTGAGAGGAGCCAGATCAAAAGACACTGATGTGTGAGAGGGCTGGCCCCTCGGAGAGGAAGACAAAGCTGTCAGGAGCACAAAGCCAGGGGCTGCAGCAGCGTGACGGGGAGGCTCCCCAGGAGAGCAGGTGACACTGAGGCAAGGCAGATGCAAAGGAGAGACATCGTGGGCACGCAGTTTTTGTTGCAGCTTTTTCTCCAAGCACAGGGTGTTTTCAAAGCAAAATGTGACTTTCATTGTCAAAAGAAGCTGCTTCTAAGTTCCTGCTCACTGTTGCTTGACAGAGGCTCTGAAGGTGGGCTGGGAGGTACAAACTCTGGCTGCCTGCACTGCTGGTGGTTTTAAGAAACACGGGAAGGATCTGACTGGGATACCCTGAGAGATCCAAATGTTGAGAATCCAGGCTGTGTGGCCCTCACTACATAAAAATGAAGGCAAGGACTGGTCTCTTGGGGAAGGTTTTGTCACAGGGTTCATACCCAGGGCTAAAAGGGGAACCAAACACGATGCCCTGCTTCAGTGTTTGCAGACTTGTTCTACTCCACAGTGTGGAAATGTCTGGAAATAATGTGGAAATAATAAAAACCTGTTCCTATTACAAGCAAATACTGAATAACAACAAAGCAGAGAAATAAAAAGCACAGTTCATCAAGCAGTGCAATGACAGCATCTTCTCACTCAGCACCTGCAGAGTGAAACCCAGACCCACAGCCAGGTTCAGGCTGGCTCCTGGGGAGCCAGGGCAGAATTGCTTCTCTGAGCAGAGCTGTTGTGGCTCCCCTGTGCTGGAGGCACCCACCACTCACTGAGGAATCCCTGCATGTGCCACGTTCCTGAGAGAAAGCCCAGACGTGTGAAATATGAAAATGATCACAGCTTGGATGAGGGATGCCAAAGGGAGTCTGAGAAATCCTGGGTGTTCGCCAGCCACTAACTTACCACTCACAAGATGAACAATTATCCAAAGACAAATCAGTGTCATGCAGTCTCTAGGAAGGCATCAGGCTGCCATTCCTACACTGGATAAACACCACCTACATTGTTTCTCCAGGATGACAATAGTGTCTCAATTTCTATTCTGTTCTCCGCCTCTGGCATCTCCTTAGGGCTGCTTAACCATCTCTTCGGGGTCAGAAAGGCTGGGGTGAAGATTTTAATTCTTTCCACACTGCTTTTCCTGCACTGTGTGTATCCCCACTGGCCCCATAACCTTGGGCATCAGCCCAGGTGACAGCCCAGGCTGTGCCTTGAGAAGCCTCTTCCATCACAACATTCCTGAGGAGATGTGGATGTGACCTCACCTCTCCTGCCTTGCAGCCAACTCTTTTGTCCAGCCTCTCACTTCTTATCTCATAGCCACTGCAGGGACAGTGCTTCCCTCTGGTGTGAACAAACGCAGCCTGGCTGCACTGACACATCTTTCCAGGATGCAGAGATCCCTTTCCCAGCCCAGGGCTGTCAGTGTGTCATCCCTGCAGATCCCCCCTCGCGTGGCACCCTCTCTCTGTCACTTTGAACATATGCTGCACATACTTGCTTTCACAGTCCATCTTCACCCACCCTCGCCCTCATCTGCCACACAGCCTGGGAAGGTTGGTTCTCACCTTCAGTTGGCCCCTGGTGCCAGTCTTCCCTCGCCCACTTCTTCCATCCTCGAGTTTTTGTTGTGTTTATCCCATTCTGTTCCTCGTGCTCTCTGTAACACCTACAAGCCTATCTCGTCCTACTCCTTCAAAATGCTTCCTAAGCCAAACTCACCATTGTGATGTCTGCAAAACTCGTGGCAGTCACATTCCTGACACAAGTAATTGTATTATTTCCCTACATTCCTGTCTCTCTTACACATTTCTGGCTTTATACCTGGAAGGGAAGCACTTTGACACAATGTTTGGATTTTGTTCTGTGTGTGCAATACCCAGCAGACATATGGCCCAGTCCAAACTTGTCACTTTTTGTCATCACTTGCTCTTGGACTTGATGATCTTGAAGATCTTTTCCGACCTAAGTGATTTTATAATTTCTATGATTTCTATTTGTGTGTATACAGTTTATGGCTTGTAAGAAGGACTACAGGAATTGTACTTGAGTCTGCTTCCCAAGAGGAAAACTCAATATGGATAGCAGAGGATGTGCCGGGGGCAAGACAGTATAAATAGTAAGACATTACCCTTGGATTCTAGAGCATTTCATCCCATGTTCCTAAAAATGAGAGCATTTTTGCTTAGCTGTATGACTGGAAGGAGCATCTGTCTCTTCACCAGAAGAGCAGCCCTGTCTAGGCTGAGGCAGGGAGGAAACAATATCCAGCACTGAGTTTGTTCTGAAAACACGTGCTCAGGACAAATCAGCCCTCAGTCACTCACTGCTGCTGAGCCCTGCAGTGGCTGCATCCCCTTGCCCTGTGCTCCCCAGCCCTGGCTGGTGCTGTGTACCCACACCATGTCCACACCAGGGGGGAGTTTGGCTGCCCCCTGTACAAACACCCCCTCTCCCCAGACCTCTGCCTGCTCTGAGCTGGACCTTTGTGAGGGAGAGGCTTTCTCAGAGTGCTGTTTCTCATTCAAGAGAGCAAACCTTGCAGTGTGACAGCTCTGTCACTCCAGCCACCTGGTGTCTTGCATCCGAGATGGAACCAAGCTGGGGAGCCAGGCTCTGCTTCCTCCCTGACTGCACTGCCCTGAAATAACAGGTCTGGGCTGGCAGCAAAGGGGAGGGGAAATAATAACTCAGCTCCTCTGTCATTTGGAGGGATCCCCACTGATCCCATGTCCACTGGCTTCCCTGCAGGAAATCACAGGGCATTTAAGGCCTTTGGTCGGGGCTCTGGCTGTAAACTTCATCTGTGTACAGCATTTCCTGAGCTCCCAGAGCCTGGAGGCCCTTCAGGGAGAAACTGCAACAGACAGAGAGCAGGCAAACATCAACTGAGAGCAGCTGGAAAAGCTGCCAGGGGAGTGAGTGTGGCTCCTTGCTGGGGTGGATCCTGGCTGGATGATGGGCACTCACCAAAGCTGCTCCATCACTCCCCTCCTCAGCTGGACCAGGAGAGAAAATAAAAAGCAAGGCTTGTGGCTTGGATAAGGGATGGGGAGTGATCACCCAGCAATTGCTGACCTCAGTTTATTACCAATCAAATCAGAGTAGGATAATGAGAAATAAAAACTAAATATTAAAAATCTTTCCCCCACTTCTCCCTTCTTTACAGGCTTAACTTCACTCAGATTTTTCCTTCTTCCTGTCTGTGCTGCAGGGGGACAGGAATGGGGAATCCATGATTTCCTCACACATTATCTCCATTGGTCCTTCCTCCTCAGGGCTCCTCACTCTTCCCTGCTCAGTGTGGGATCCCTGTCACAGGACAGTCCTCTGTGAACCTGGCGTCTGCAGAGTTGTTGCTCTCACATATTCTCACCCTTCTCTTTAGCAATTGCTACCCTGGAGCAACTTTCCCCCCTTTTTAAACCCTTTATCCCAGAGCTCAGCCTTGGCCAGCAGTGGGCTCATACTGGCACCACTGGCTCCACTGGACACAGGTCAAGCTTCTGGCAGCTTCTCCCAGAAGCCACCCTGCAGCCCCTCAGATCCCAAAGCCTTTCCAGTCCAGGGCACAACTAAACCATGAAGCAAAACACACCTCAGTCTGTATCTGAGCAATGTCCAGTGAGCACTGCCCTGCCCCACGCTGTCCATCCCTGCTCAGAAGTCACAGTCAGGGTGAGGTAATGCCAAAAGCTGAATTTAAAATGGAAGCTGACACCTGTGAAATCAAAACTACCATTTTCTTTATGGACACGACCCATTAAAATGGATTTTGTGTGGGGACCTGAGAATAGTTCATTGATCTCTGCATCCCTGGTCTGCCCTGGGGTTTGCATTCCTCAGCTGGACTTCAATTCCCATCCCACACTGTGCTCCTCCTCGGGTCAGGTGATTGTCAGAGCAACATCTGATTTAAAATTGCTTCTTGAAAGTCTGGTGTTTCCCAAGGTATGGAAATTCTTATCTGAAACAAACCCGAATTATTTGGTCTGTACTTGTAGTTCTGAAAGGAACTGGCATAGAGATGGATTTTATACACTGATAGCCGAGGAATGTGAGAATTTCTGGAGCATAGCTTTCATTCTGGAGGTGGAAAAAGTAATTGTTTACCCAGTGTATAAATAAGATATTAACAACTCCCCAGGAAATCACTGCCCTTATTGCAGCCATGAGCAAACAGCAGGAAATAGTGAACTCCCTCCTGTCCCTAGAAAACAAGGGTTGGGATACCTTTGAATGCCACAGGAACACAGTGGTAAATTTTAAAATACCTGTAGAGCCTTCTGCTGAATTTTTGCAGTGCAGTTGCAGCCTGTAACCTGCTTGATGTGTTTGCTGGTGTCTGTAACTGGATCCTGAACACATCATTCCCCTTTATTTGGTTGCAGCTGCAATCCCCAACAGCATCTAAATTGGATCCCAAGGGTCCAAAATATTGTTTGTTCCTAGAAGATCATCGGGTCTGGCCAACCCTAGTGGATATTCATGTGGGTGCCACATACAGAGTGCCTGAAGCAGCTTTTGGGAATATTTGGGATGTATTTCATAGAGGAACAACACAGCTCTCTGAGAGACAGGGACATTCCACCTAAGTGCTCAGTGTTCAAAAATTAATGAATGCCATTGATTGAGCTTATCCTAGTAAATGAAAGAAAAAACATCTGCAATTTCTGGGACAGGAAAGGTACATTTCCTCACGTGTACATTACCATCTGGCGTGGAGATGTATTAATATCTTGCAATATTTAGGTCATAAATCAAATCTAAGCCCTTATTGCACATTCAGAGAAAATTACTTTCTAGTGACATATGGCATAACCTTCAACTTCTATAAATTAATAAAATTCTAGCAAATCTACTCAAATTCTGATATTTTGCACTAACAGTTTATTTTTATGGATGCTTTTAACCACTTGTAATGTTGGGGGCCTTAGGTCAAGGCAGAGAGTTTATTGCAAAGCTAAAGGAAATTACCTTCCAGCGACCCAGGGTGTGAACTTCAGCTTCCACCAGAGGAGTTCAGATCTTGCTGGCTGTTGATGCCACAGGACACAAAAATTATAGGCTGGGGCCTCTTAAAGGATTTTTAGAAGGAACATGGTCATAGCTGCCTACAGAAATGTGTATGAAGGGAATCAAGCCTGTTGGATTGTGTGAATTTAACTCACAACACTGAACACAATCCCTGCTCTTAGCACTCTCTTTGTGACTTCAGAATTCAGCACACAAAAATCAGAATATGTGAGCAATTTATCTTTCAACAGTAGAAGTATTTTTATGCAGATGAGTAATAATCTACTTAAAAAGGGAAAAAAAATCTTGCTTTACAGTGTCTTGGTTAAGTTTTACTTTTTAAATTTAGTCTTATTTGCTAATTTTTGTAAAAGCTGGATTTTTCTAAGTCAAATTTCTCTGTTACACTTTTGCAAAAAGCACAGAACTTTGCTGCTTTCAAGCCCAGCTGTCAGGATTTAGGTCTGTCAGCTACAAGCACAAAATTCCAGACAGAAGATGCCACATGATGTAACTCGCTCTTTTCTGGCTCCTTGCCCATGCCTGCAACTCACTCCCCAGCCCATACATTTTGATTAATTACCATGTTTGCTTTACCTCTTCAGCCCCAAGCTCTGAATCCATCCAGTTCTGTGCCGAGTCCCTCTGCCTGGGCCATCTCCCAGGTTTGCTGCTGCTCTCCCAACCCCCCACCTTCCCTTCCCTACATCTCAATACCTTTCCCTTAGCATCTCCACCCCTGCTCCGCTCCTTCCACCTCTTCCCTCTTCCCTGAGGAACCCAAGGAATTGGTTTTGACCTCCCATTCCCCATCAAAAAGTCCATGAAATCCAAATGGTGCTAATCTGAATTTCTCCTCTTTCAGTCATTCCCCAGCAACATTCCTGCTCTGGTCACTTGTCATAAATTTGCATTTTCCTCCCAGGCTCCTGGATTCTTTTTTCCCTGTAGTCTGTAGTTTACATGAAAAACATTTTATACAAAGACTTAGCATCTCTTTTCCTCTCTCTCTCTCTCTCTTTTTTTTTTCTTTTTTTTTTTTTCTTCCTGGTGTTCCTTACAGCAGATAAAAGACCAAGATGAAGTGGCTGGAATTTGAGGTTGTCAGTGTTAATGCCACAAATTAGAGGCTCGTTTTTAACAATAAGAGCAATTAGTCATCAGAGCAGGTTCCTAAGAGGTACTGTGAGTCAGCCTCCTTTGTAGAGCTCACTAACTTTACCAAAGGCTGTACTTTTGAATTAAAATCAGGACTTCTGCTGCGAGAATCACTGGCTGAGCTCCTGCCGTTTGTGTTTTGCTGCAAGCAGGCTGCAATCATCCTAATGGCCTTCTCCGGCCTGGGAGGATTTCAAGTTCAGCTTCAAGATTTGTCTCCTTTCTCCTGCCTGGCTTCATCTGTTTTTTCCTGCCCTGCTCTTTCCACATCCTCTGTACTGTTGGCTTCTCCCAAGCACTTCACACGGATTTTTTCCAGTAGCTCACAGAGTTCAGTGCATTCCTGTACTGAGATCTTGACATCTGACTTCTTTTGGAAGTTTTAAATGTCCAGGATCACAAACCAGCTCAGATGATGTCCCTTTGGATGCAACCTTGGCAATAAAAGGGACAACATAGAAGATTTCTGTTCATATCCTGATTTTTGGTGTCTCTGCCACTGACCCCAACCCAGCCTGGTCAGAGGGAGGAGAGAGGATCCCCAGTACTCCCAATCTGGGAAATTCATGCATGAAAGGAGAAAGAAGAAACTGCTTAGGGTGGTCTGGGAAGAACAGCAATAATTCATGTGCTCTTCCCTGGTATTTTTATTAATAGCTTCCAGAGACAGCATAGTGACCTTGGTGGTCTTCTCCTCTGGCTGGGTCTGGCACTTACAGGTCAGGAGGATGGGAGGGTGCAAGAGCAAAACCATCCATGTAAATATTCATGGCAAATTCCTCATGATTTTAAAATTATTTACAAAATACATGCATAAAGTTCACCCAAAGCTTGGGTCTTACTGACAGTTTTGGGTTTTTTAACAATGCAGAAAGCATTTTGCACATCTCCCGTTTGCCTCAGGTTCCTCTAAATAATGATTCTTTTCCTTTCTTTTCCTTGCAAATACATTTTCTATAAAACCTGTGGCTGCAGCACAAAGTCAGGCCTCAGGAGGAACTTTTTGCACATTTCTTTGGCGGGTTGGCAATTTCTGTGGCCTGACCTCCTCTCCCCTACCCTGCCTCCCTTTCTAACCCCGAACTCCTGGCTTTAAGGACTTCATCCAATCAAAGCATAAAACGTTTAAACAAAACAAAAAAAGAAAACTGAAGTTGGATGTCAGGAAAAGATTCCTATCAGTGAGGTCTTCTGGAGTATAGAATAATCTCCTGTGGGGACCAGTGGGAGTCTATCACTGGGATAGATTAAAACTAGATGAAACTAAAAGCAAAATCAATATCATCATTAAGGGAAGCAGCCTGAAAGGCTGAGGGATGGAGAGGAAAATTTGATGCCCCCAGAATTTAAGAAAATGGCTGTGACCTGCTGTCTAGCATTTAACAAGGGGTTTGATCAGAAGGATACTTGGAAGATGGAGGTTTTTTACAGCACCTGTTTTTTTCATATGTGTGTGTGCTTTGTTTTTGAGTAGTTTTTGCTTTGGGGGGGGGAAAAAGGTTTTTTGGTATAGAAACCCAACAATATTTAATATGTTCTTTTTAAAAAATGTATAATTAGTATCACTAATAAAATAATTTATTAACTGGGATTTTTTATAATGAGGAAACAGCTCAACATTCAGCACTGACCACTGACAATCCCAACAAAGAGACTTCTTGGGGTTGTCTGCTCTTGCTTGCAGAGCTGTTTGGGGGATCTGGACCTTAGTTAGTTTTCAGGGCCTGGCCCTGGTATCTTCTGGCTCAAGAAGATCTATTTAAGGTCAGATTTTTCCTAGCCCAAAAATAAACTGGACCAGATGCACAAATAAAATAAAAATAAATATATCATTCTGTCTTCTGAGCGGAGGAAGTTTGGCCTTTGGTGTGGGCATCTGCTCACTGCTCTGTTTCCAGAATTTTCACATCCTTGGAAGAAATTATCTCCTAATGGGGCATTTGGGAGGAGCAGAGTGCAGAAATGAGCAGCAGGTCAGAACCCAAAGGCCTGGTACCATTACAAATATTGCTGCTGAATGTTTTGCACTGAGAAATTCTCCAATTACTGCACTCCTGCAAACTAAAGACGTTTTAGACCAGATCCCCTCAACAGGACAGGGGGTTTCCATGAGGAAACATCCATTGACAGACCCAGCTTCAAAAAGCAACCCAAAAACCTGCTCCCCAATGGGAATAACACTCTGGTCTGCTCCTACACAACCCAGAGCCTTGTTCTTTTGGTCATAATCCTTTCAAACAAAACCAGCCATAGAATAAAACCCCTCCAAGCTGTTAGAAATGCACCACTTGGTTTCTCCTACAAGATTCCCCTGACACCAATAATTCCTGGTGCTCCCCATGTAGCTCCTTGCAGTTCCCCACCTCTCTCCTCCTCATGCATTGGCTCCTGACAGCCTGGATAAAGGATAGCAGAGAATGTGTGTTAGCTGCAAAATAAAGCCACGTTTTATTGTCCTGACCTCTGTAATGCCAGATGTAAATCAGCCAATTGCCTTTATTAATGATTTGTAGACAGCAGTGTTTGAGCAGAACAGTTTTGTTTTATCCCATGGGGGAAAAAAAAAAATTAAAAAGAATCTCAGCTCCTGGAGATTGATTCCAGCTGTCAGGAATCATTAGGTATTTGGTACTTCTGGAGATGTTGGGCTGTGGGCCCATGTTGGATAATCCCTCAATCCCTAAGTCATTTCACTGAAAACATAATCTGTGAGTAACCAAGTCAGGGTTGGGGATCTGCCAGCACTTTGGGATGGAGCTTGTCAAAGGATTTCTCCATTTCCTTTGGATGTAAATGAAATCCTGAGTGCTTGGCAGGGCTGGGGATGCTGAGTCAGCAGTGGAAAAGCCACCTGCATCTGTTCTGCTCCCACCTGGGAAGTGAGGAAATCCCACTGGGATCACACCCGAGCCCAAGGAGCTTGGACCAGAGCTCACCCTCTGCCTCATCTTCTCCCCAAACCAGACAAATTCTCCATCCTAATTCCAGTGGCTGCCTTTGGCCTGGGAGCTGTTTGGTGCCTTGCTATAGATCTTCCTCCAGGAGCCAGCCAGGGCTCTGAGCTCTTCCTCTGCCTGTTAAAATCCTCCTTTGCTGATGTCTTGTCTATCCAAGACACCCTCTGCAACCCCACAGCCCTTGGGGCTGTTCCTCCCCCAGCGCTGGGCAGAGGGACACTGCTCCCAGCACGTTCCTGGGGTGTCTGGGGGTGCTGGGGAGGGGATGCAGCTTCCCTGGCTTTGGATGGCACAGAGGAAAGAGGTGCTTGGTATTGCACATGGCTCTCAGTAAATTGCTGAGATTTACTGTGATCTGAAAATATCACAGATCTCCTTTTGAAATATGTTTTATTACTTTTCTATGTATCCCAGACTAGTCAGGACTTGTCAAAAACATCCTTTACTTATTGGGTATTAGTGAGATTGAGCAGACTATCCATGCAGCACGGAATGGCAAGAGAACAGCCCATATTTTTCTGATGTGAAAGTCTCTTTTAGGCATTATACCAAAGGAGACTTTGATGCAATGCAGAACACACGTTTATGGAAGGATTTACAGAAAGGCTGTTTATCTGGGGACACAGATGACAGAGAAGACCAGTCTAGACCAAATTGTTGAAAAATAAGGAGTAGCTTTGGCCCCTTGGGCTGCAGAGGGCTGGCACTGGAGCAGACACCAGCCCTGCTTCTTTTTCCCTCAGCAGGGAGAACAGAGAATTGTGGAGCTGAATGAGGGATCTTGATTTTCTTAGAGGACAGACTGGAGAAGATGCCTTTGCTCAGCCTTAGCCACACTCTCTATCAGCCAGAAGCTGCTGAAGGATTTTTTGCTGCTTTGAACAGTCTGATCACCAGGCACCTTCCTCCAGCATGCTGATTTTCCAGGTCTCTACCTGCCCACTGGGTTCATGCTGGAACCACTCTTTTTTATTCACTGTTTAGTGGCTCTTTAGCTACCTTGCCCCCACCCACCTTGCATTTACCTTGTCTGACCTGGGGTGACCAAAGCTGTCACGCTGCATCCCTGATAAAAGCACATTGGGCCTTTGCACAGCGGCATTAGCATCTCTGGATGTCTTGGGGGAATCCTCTGCCTGGTACATCCTGGGATTTCACTTGACATTTCCATGGACACAACTCCTTGGTGATTCACGGCCCTGCTTTGATCAGCTTGTACACCCCAGTGTTTCCCCTCTGGTGACATTTGCAGAGATTGTGTTCCCAGTCCCAACACGTGTAACAGTGGGAATTACAGCATCACACTCCAGCCCCTCTCTCCAGCCCTTGAGATCATCCAAATCTTCCTCTCGATAGTGCCTCTCTGTGAAATCTCATCTCCCAGCACACAAATGCATGATCATTGCTGAAAAATTGCAACCCAAGGTCATTCATGAAGAAATCTTTATTAACTTCACAAGAAAACAACTCCTCTCTCAATTTTCTCTCTTATTATCTCTCCTTTAACCCCCAGCAGTGAATAGTTTACAAGTCTTATGTTAATTCTCAGCAAAACTAATGAAACTCATATGGCTCAGTCGAAATATTCATCTGAAATCAAGATTGGTTAAATACGTTAGTGTGCCTTCCTTTCTTCAAAAAGAAAAAATAATAATTTCATCAGAGAAATGAGCTTAGTCTGGATCCATCTATCTTTGGAAATGGAGCTGATGAGAATGGTTTTGCAATGTCTGGATATCTGCTGACAGGAATGGATCTATTTTCGGTATTTACATAGCTCATATTGTTGTGGCATGTGAGCACATCATGGCTTGCAAAGTGTTCCTTTTCCACAGGCTCCTGGAAGAAGTGACATGAGGCCCATTTCAGAGATGGCAACGTTTTAGTGATGGCAACGTACTCCTGGCCATGTCAGAAGTATCAGTGACAGAACTCAGTCCAGTCTTTGTTCACTTTTCCTGCTGGCTGTGACCCCAGCCCATGTTTAAATCTTTGGCCTCAGCGTTTATCTTCCTTTTAGACTTCTTTCCTTAGGCATCCTTATATATATGTCTATTAAAGTTTCTATTAGAGTTCACTTTCCTGCAGCTAAGCTGGGACTTTGTCCATCCAAGGGAAAAGNTCCCTTCCCTTCCCTTCCCTTCCCTTCCCTTCCCTTTCCCTCTCCTCTGAAATGCAGCTTTCAATGCATGCAGGGGGGATTCACACCTACACCACTGGGATTTTGGGGAGGAACAAGGCAAATAAATGGCAGAAAGGATCAAAGCAGGGAAAATTCAGTTCACCAGAGGCCTTTGCTGCCATGAAACAGCGCAGGAAACTGAATTCCAGGTGGAGGACTTGGCACTGTGTGATGCCTTGCTCAAAACCCATGGCTCCCATGTCCCATTCCTGCCACAGCACACTCTGGAGTTCACAAGAAGGGAATGCTGAGAACTCCAGTTTGCCCTGTCCCAGCTTTGACCCTGCCCTGGCTGGGGGCTAAAACCACCCCTGGGAGAGGCTCCAGGGCTTTGTCCCTTTGGCCACCAGCACTGAGCAGCTCTGGTGGCTCCTTATCGATGTCACTTCCAGGTCTTTTAATGCTCCCACTAAAACACACTGATTAAATTATGTCTCTAATTGCTTTCCTCATCGCACAGACATAAAATTCCTTTCCCTAACAGAGCACTAAGCTATTTCAGCCGGCACATCTCCAGCAGCTAAAGCAGCTTCCCCGCTGCCCGCTCCCCTCTGCTCCGCCGCAGACCCCCAGCTCCGCTCCTGCTGCTTCCCCTGCTCCCTCCATCCCCATTTTTTTGGGATGTTGGGGGTCGGCTCCCTCCCTCGGGCTGCCCTCCGGTGGCCGCCAGGGAAAAATGCAGCATCAGCTCTCTGCAGGGTCCCGGGGACATCAGGGGACAGTCTCCGTGCCCTCCTGCCCGTGCAGCCTCTGCAGGAGCTCTTCCCCTCTGAAATGGAGATGTTCCTCTGCCCCACAGCTGTCCCTGCCACCTCCCCGTGCTGCTCGGCAGGAGGATCTGTGACACACAGGACAGTCTCTCGCTCTCCCGCTCTGCCCTGTCACAGCCAGGGGTGGAGAATGTGGACAATGTGAGATGCTCTGACAAGACCTGAAAATGCAGGAGAAATTGGAGGGGTGGTCCTCGTGACCGGGACTTGGTGGCTTCTGTAGAGGCTGAGCTGGGAAAGAACTAAACTGTGATCACAGAGATCATCTCCAGTTCCAAATCTCCAAATCTCTAAGGGCTGAGGGGGAATTGTGTTCACCCTCCAGGCCTGCTGGGCGCAGATTCTTGCCTGCCCATGGCACAGGAACATTTCACTGCAGGGACAGGCAGTCTGAGGGTGCTGGGTGCTGTGCTCCTGCCTCTCCCCTCCTGTCCTCCTCGCTCATCCAGCCCTGACCATCCCTTGGCCACATTTCTGTCCTAGCTGCTGGCCAAGGAGCCAGCTGGACCTCATTACTGGTACTGCCAGACCCAAGTTCTGCCTGCTGGGGCTGCTGGAAGTTTCCAGCCAGGACCTCAGGTTGAAGTCAGGGCACAGAGCCACCAATCTTGATAACCATCCCTGGAAAGAGACATTGTCCTTCTGGAGCCAAGGCCATCTTCCCCCAGGCCTCCCTGCTGGAAGCAGGACTGCCATTAGCAAGCCCAGCTGAGCAGCCACATGGCTCTGCTCCTCCCTGAACCTCCTGAAGGTCAGGGCTCTGCAAAAGGACAGGGACAAACCTCAGATCTTTGTGTGCTCTACAGACCCTCTTTGGATTGCTCCAGGGAGGGGAAGCACACGGGGTGTCCAGGCTCTCCCTGCTGCTCAGGACAGGCTCTGTGTGATGCTCTGTCTTATCTCCTCACAGGAGGGAAGGACCCTGAGGAGATAAAGCAGAGCCATCTGAGGACCCTCATCATGAGCAGTGATGAGTGGTGTGAGCTGTGATCTCCACAGACCCTCGAAGGCCAGCACATGGAGAGGGCCAAACACCAGGAGATGTTACCTGAAATAGCCCTTTTCAGAAGGCAGTGCTCCCTCACAGCTTGAGACAGCCCACGATGTGCAAGCCCAGAATGTGTCAGATTGTTCCCGTTGGGCCATTTGTAGCTCTTCTCCGGCACTTTACACTTCCATCTGCTCCTGCTGGACTGGCCAAGGGCTGCCCGTGTGTCTTTACAGCCTCCAGGCCTGGTCCTGGGAGCAGCCACAGCAGGAAATGGTGCCAAGGCTGGCAGGAAGGGATGACATGGACCTGTCCTAGTGGGGACAGCGGGAGCCCAGAGCCCTCTGGCAAGGAGGCACCACAGAGTTTTCAGCCATCACAGAACACAATAATCATTTAGGTGCACTTGACAGGAGAGACAGATCTGGAGAAATCCCAGAGGAGCTCAATCAGAATCCCTGGGATATTTTAGGACCACATTGGATGTGTCAGAGCACAGGTAACAGGCACTGTTCTTATGGAGATGAGTGTGTGCTGTGACTAAGCCCATCAGGTGCGAAGCTAAATCAGACACTGCTCAAGGCCTGTGTCCCATTTAATCACCATCTTGTGGAACAGGCTGGGCCCAGATCCAGAAAACCTGGTGGACAGGATGCAGGAAATCCGTGACCTGCACCCACCTCAGCCGCTGAAGTAGGAGGTGAATGTGGGCAACTCAGTTCTTCATGGTGTAACTCTTCCCTCTGCAACATTTTGGCTATTTATATCAGAAATTTGGCCCAGGAAATTTCAGCATTGTGCCTGTTTGTGCAGCATCCTTCACCAAGCCCTGCTAATGTTTTAATTGTGCTGTTGTTATTTTTTTGGGGGTTTTCTTTGTTTGTTTTGTCTTTTCGTGGGTTTTTTGTTTGTTTGTTTGTTTGTTTGGTTTGGTTTTTTTGGGTTTTTTTTGCAACTCTAAAATCCTCCTGAAAACACCCGGGAAGTTGCTTTGGGAGCAACATCCAATTAGAGGAGAAAAGGGGGGTGACATCTACACTCAATTCCCAAGGGGGACAGTGCCGGAAGGGTGGCACTGCCATCTCCCAGGATACCAGGGAGGAGGTCTCCCTTCCTCCCAGGGCAACCATTCCTCTTGCAAGCCATGGGCTGTCCCTCCTGTCAGCTGCAGCACTGCATAGGAGGAGGGGACAGTGTCTGGGCAGGAGCTGTGAAGGTTTCTAGGTGCAGAGCTGCCTTCCCTTCCCAGCAGACCCCTTGTGTCACCCCAGATTCCCTCTGCTGTCCCTCACTCCACTGGAGTGTCTCCATGCCCCAGGGCTGGGAGCACAGGCCCTGTGGATGGAGCTGGCAGGGAAGGGCAGCAGGCCAAGGCTGGCTGTGCCCAGCACCACTCCCAAGGGGCACTGCTGGCATGGAGGCACACACCAAGGCAGCTGAGGACCATTCTCCCATGAAGGCTCCACTTTCCCCTGGTGAGTCAGGACCACATTCCCAAGGAGCTGACGAGTACCTAAGGATGCATCTTTGAGAAAGCTCCAGCTCCATCCCTCTGGCTCCTGGCAAGGGACAAACAAGACGTCCCAGCATCTCTTCCCAAGGAGGTTCCAAGGCACAAGGCTTGGCTGACCCTTGTCTCCTGTGTGTCTGTGTCCCCTTACCTTGTCTCCTGCTCACTGGCGTTGTGGTGACTCATTCATGCCTGCTGGCTCCCTGCAGTAATTACCAGCAGAGCTCTCTGTCGTCACAGCTCTTAAGGTAGGCTCATGCTGTGATAAATAAGCTGCTTAGCAGCATGGAAAGAAATGGTATTTAAAGTTTAATATCTTTTTTTAGCCCCTTCTCAAAGGACACTGATTTTGTGATCTGTTTGGGAAGATGCAGTAGGTTTTGTGTCTTCCTTTCTGGGGAGGGGAGAGGCACAAAGAGAGGAAGGAGAAATGGGTGTGTGCCTGTGCATGTGGCACGGCTGAGCCAGGCTGCCTCCCTGCCTTCTCACCTCCCTGAGCTGTGCAGAAGTGACTGACACCCTCATTATACAGTTTAATTCAGGTTGGCAGCTCCACTTGGCCTTGCAGCTCTGGCTCTATCAGAGCTCTGCACCCATGCCCCATCTGTTCCTCCTCTGGGAGCAGGAACAGAATATATGACCTAGCAGCAGGCAGAGAATGCCACCCCCATTCCCAGGGGGCTTAGGGGTCCCTGCTGGGGGTTTCCATGGTCTGTGGGTCTTGGCTTTGTGCACTGAGCAGCCAAAAGTCCAGAGCAGTGACTGGGGTGGCTCACACAGGAGTGAGACAGCGCAGCTCTGTGCAGCTGCTGAGATTTCTCTCCATAATGCTGTCAAAGCTCAGCGTTTACCTTCCCATCCCTAAATCTGGCAAGAAGGGGGAAAAATTACTGTAATAAAGGGTTTTTCCCAGCCATTCAACTGTAAAACTCGGCCCTCCCATGACACTTTCTGTCCCAGTGCTGCAAGGCTCACAGCTCACCCTCAAGCAAGGCCTGAAGCTCACTAAGGAGTTCAGCCAACACTTGGGTTTCTCCCAGCCCACCAGAGAGGGATTTAAATAATTTCATGTTAATGCTCCTGATATTTACCCCCTTCCATGGGCAATAGTGTCCATTGCCCTGCACTTCTGATGGCAAACTGAGACATGGGGTGTGGTGGTGCAGATTTAAAACAGAGCTGTAAAGGGACACCCGGGCCTTGCTCAAGCCAAGTCCTTTGCTTTAATCCCCAGGCAATTCTGCTCCATTTGGGATGAAGAACATCTATTTTAAATCAGGATGGTTGGGATTCAAAGGCAGGCAAGACAATTACCAAGCCCCATTACTGTGTTTTCTCCCTGATCTGGTCACCTGAGGCAGAGGCAAGGAAAGCATCACTGACCAGAGGGTGTGCAGGGTCAAGGGGGGTGTGGTGGGCACGCCTCAAAGTCACCTGTGCCTGGCGAGGTGACAGACAGCACTAAGTGAAAGGGGCTGCTGCTGCTGGGAATTATGCTTTCAGATTTTATACCTCTAGAAAAGCTGGCAGACTCCAAAGAAGCTCTCTGAATTCAAAGCCCCATTTACCAGGATCATGTGAGTGATTCCAAAGGCTTGTACTGCTTTGAGTAACAATTTATAACAACAAAAGCCTCATTTAAGACAGGGACCCCTGTGGGAATGTTCCTTTTCAGTTCTCTCTTCTGTGGGTAATTGCAGAAAGATGACATTTAAGTTGTTCTACAAAAGTGGCAAGCAAAAAAAAATGAAAGAGGGGAAAACCAGAGAGAAAGAGGGTATGGTGGGAAAGGTGAGAAGGAGCAGGCTAGAAAGGAGTGGATAGCCTGGTTAATATTCTCAGAGGCCAGGGAGTTTACAAATAGAAAAGGATTGCTCTGAATCCTTTTCAGAGTCTCATCTCCCAGCAAGGTGACAGCAGCTCCGTGTTCTCAGGACACAATGGACACAGGCTGGAGGTGGAAAAGCAGCCCCTGGCATGGAGCACAGCTCATCCCTCCAGCTGACAGGCAGATGTAATGTGTGGGTCTGTCAGACCCCAGACACTGCTGCCCAAAGAGAAGCGTTGTGGTTTGGCCCAGAACAGCAGAGCACTGCCTGCCTGAATTCCTCAGGACCGGGAGCAGACTGTCTGACCCACGGAGCCAAAGGAGTGCATCATCAGTGACAGGGAACTCCAAACCTCTTCCAAAATCCTGCTGTGGAATGGAGAAAACAAGAAGACCAACATACAGTGGTTGGTAGGAAGCTCCTCTGTAAATGCTGGAGAAATCCCTCTGGGATGAAGAGCTGCATTCCCCCTACCTTGTGTGAAGGTGATAAGCCCTCTTCTGTTCCGCAGATTTTCAGAGATTTACTACTTATTAGAGGAGTTTAAATGCATTCAGTGTAATTAAACCCAGGGGGAAACACAAGCCTTTAACATCTCATGTTTTCTAAAACAGGGAAAAAAGTCCAGCTTCCCCTGCTCCGTTCCAGTAGTGCCTGTGGTGACAGGCTTGAGGAAGCCACAGCTGGGACTGGCTTAATGCACTGAGCTGAGCAGCTGCACGTGTGTCTGTCTGTGTGTGTTGATGCCTTTTCCTTGGTCTTAAAATTAAGAGCCAGACACAGTTAAGGGATGAAGTGTTTTTTATCTCAGTATTTAATAAGGATCTTTTTGGTGTAACAATTCGCCAAGGTGGAATATGCTGAAATGCACACACAGAGGATAGATCGTGGATACAATTATATAGATCTTTCAAATTAGCATATTTAACAAAGATGCCCCAGTGAGAGGCTTGAATGAATAGCATGACATCTCTCTGTTTCAAAGTATTTTTCCTTAGATGGGTTTAATCTTAGTTTATAGGATGTGTTTTAGAGGGGCCTCTGGTTTTTCAGGATAATGTAAGGCTTTTCATCTTCTAGTTGTGAGGCTTTTAGGATGTTTGCTTTTCTGGCCTACCAGAATACCAGGACTATGTTAAGCTACTGGACTTTAGGAATTATTAGACTTAAGTATGCAGGTTAAGGGTACTGAGAATACATAAGAGATATAGAAAAGAAAATGCAAAAAAAAATCATGGCATGAGTGTGTGTGTTTGTGTGTGTGTGTGTGTGTGTGTGCGTGTGTGCAGGCAAAATCATTTTAATGATCCCTATTGGAAGGGCAAGTGTGTGAGGGAAGGGGGAGGCTGGCTGGGGCATGTCCCTGGAATGCAGGGATAATTGGCCCTGCAATGGCAATGGCAAACTGCTGTCAGCCTCTAACAGAGTGTGCCAGAGATGAAGTGACTCCCTGACAGGTCCCAGCACTGCCTGCCCTGCCCTGCCTCTGCCCAGCAAATGATTGCAGCCTTTCTGCTGACATGCAGGAAGCTAAATTGGAGGTAATGACCCTCCTGAGGGGCCTGGAATTGGGATGGTGAGAGGGAGACTCACAGCTTTGCATGTCACTTGGGAAGTCTTCTTTTCCCCACACTCCTCCCAAGGAGCACATAAGCTTTTCTCATCACAGCAAAGACGTGGTGCTGATGTGATACCTTCCCAATTTCCCTTCCCAATTATCTGTGGCAATTCACCCATGCCAGCTCTGACCACCCAGTGAGTCCTTGGCACAGGAATGGGTTGGAGGTGAAAACACTTCAGCATCAGCTGGGAGTGAATTCACAGTCTTTGGTTTTCCTTGTCCTCCTGTGCTGCTTCTCAAGCTCCCTTTCACACTCTACTTCCTTGATTTCCATGTATTTGCAATTTTCCTTCCTCTAGAGAAGCAGGGGGGCCCTGTAAGCACACAGAGAAAGGGTAGAAAATATAAATATATTTGCTATGCAAACAATATAAAGCACTTGTGTAGCTCCTTTTGCAGCAGCCTGGTTTACTGCAGGTCCACCCTAAAGCTGAGTTTTGTATCCCAGTGGAACATTTGCCGCCCAAGAGCAAAATGATTAAAAACTCTGGTGGTATCTAAACAGGCTCCATTCATTGAATCATAGAAGGGGTTGGGTTGGAAGGGACCTCAGAGCCCTTCTCATCCCACCCCTGCCATGGCAGGGACACCTCCCATTGTCCCAGGCTGCTCCAAGCCCTGTCCAGCCTGGCCTTGGGCACTGCCAGGGATCCAGGGGCAGCCACAGCTGCTCTGGGCACCCTGTGCCAGGGCCTGCCCACCCTCACAGGGGAGAATTTCCTCCTAATCTCCAATCTAAACCTGCTCTTTGTCAGTTTGGAGCCATTCCCCCTTGTCCTGTCACTCCAGGCCCATGTAAACCTTCTCTCTCCATCTTTCTTTAGGCTCCCTCTGTCACTGGAAGGCCACAATTAGGTGACCCCAGAGCCTGAAACACTCCCAGCTCTCCCAGCCTTTCCTCACAGCAGAGCTGCTCCATCCCTCTGATCATCCTGGTGCCTCCTCTGGACTTGCCCCATGTCTTTCCTGTGCTGGGGATCCCAGAGCTGGATGCTGTAATTCCCGCTGAAATTACTTGTTGCAGCTGGAATATTGTGTCACTGATGGCTGAATGCTCTGGCCTAAGTTCAGACAAGTTGCTGGGGAATTCTCATCGCTCCTATTTTTCAGTGAAGTCACACTGTTATCACATCAAATGGCTTGTGACTTAAAATTCCATTGCAATGGTCATACAAGGAATTGCATTTGCTGTGACTGGGAGGAAGGGACATGGAGAGAAAAAATTAAACTTGATGGCTGGAAAGCTTTTACTACAGTGTGCAACAGCTCCATCTCCTCGTGATATTCAAGTTCATCATATCTAAATAAATATGCTTGGAAATTGTCTCTCACAAGGGAAAACAGCCATTCTAAGGGTACTGTTGAAAGCAGATGTCAAAGGTAACACCACGGGCATGTAAATTGAATCAAAGCTCTTAATTGGCACTGTTTTCTTCAGAACACTGATGTCATTCCAGAACAATCCCAACCCCCAGCACACTCATGTCAGGTCGTATTCTGAGCCCATTTACTTCACAAGGTTATTCCCTTTGACTCCAATGGATTAACCAGTTCTACATGGCAGGAGAGAGAGGTCAGATGTAGATCTCTTTCACTTACATCGAATTTAATTGATTTTTCTGTTTAAAAGGACCTCTGAAACAGGATATAATGGGAAATAAATTTTAATTGCTCTACCCTCTCTGGAACACAGCAGAAAGCCCATTGTGCCAGGTGGTGTCTGAGTGCTGACAGAACAAAACCTTCCCAGTTCACCCCAAAGAGGGAAGAGCTTTGCTCCTGAATGAGTGAGAGAGCTGCTTTACACCCTGAAAACACAGACTTTCAACAAGCTCAGTTGCTTTCATGGATAATCCCTCATTTCTGCTAATCCTTCCTGAGGATCTCTTAGCTCACTGATGGGCAATGTTAGAAATCCTCTCTTTCCCTGGGTAATTGCCCTCTTCGGATCCTCCTGGTCCACAGTCTGATAAATACCCTGAGACAAAGTGCTGCCCCAGCAGAGCCCATGCAGGCGCCCAGTCCTGCTCTCACCTCACTCACCACCCTAATTAGTGCTGCCTGCTCCTCAGCAGCCTCTCTGACCAGCTGCTCTGGGTTTGTCAGACCTTTCTTGGACTCCATTAACGCTTTGTTCACCACTAAATTTTGGGAATTTCCTTCTGGTCGCTCCCAGAAATGTTCCCACGGTTATTTGCCGTCACAAACCTCCTTGGGGCTCTGGTTTCTTTTTGGATTGGAATGTGCTTGGGAATGGCGTGGATATGGATTTTCTCGTAGGGGCAATCCTTCATCTTCATCCTTCAGAGCTCAGGGCAGTGACAACTGTGGCAAGTCCCCCCTTCCATGGTCACCCTGCGGCTGCTGCTCCAGGAGGTAACACCCGTGGGGAACCACAGTCCTCCACTCCTGCAGCGTTTCCTGTCTTCTCACCTTTCTCCTTTTCTCTTTTTGGTTCAGCTGGCCAGCTCTGTGCTGAGCTCCTTGTCTGACTGGTCTCTTACTGTGGCAGCTGAAGGCTCCATTCTGTGCCCTGTGGTGCACAAAAGATGGAAAGCGTGAAAAACGAGGTTCACTCTCCTGGTGAAATTTAAAAGTTTAATAAAGGACCATAGGAGACAAAGACAACAAAGCAAAGTTTTTAATGGCTGAGTGCTTGGCATTCAGCCAAGAGCACACCTGCTCTTTCAGACACCCTTTATATATTTTTTCTATTGCATCAGCCTATTGCATATTCATAAACAATTATGCATATTTAAACTTTCCCCCAAAACTAATTTACATATTCCAGGAACTGTTTAGCATGGCCCCTCCTTGGGTCTGCCTTTTTAGAGCACAAGCATTTCTTGGCTGTGGTTTTATTCCATTCTTATTATTGCCTCCAGCTTGGGTTTTGTCCCTGCTTTCTACAGACAGCAGGCACTGATGGCTGGCATATCAGTAGCAGGGTCTTCATCATACCTTCACTGGATGTTATCCCAGCCAAGCAGGCAGTTCAATTACCACAGGCATAACTGTATCAGGTATTCCACTACTATGCCTAAGTTTAGTTAATAGCAGAAATAAAAACTATGTCTTTATAGCAAAGTTACTTTAACATTATACGTATAGCATCCATTTTAATATTTGCAAAAAGACAATACTATAATATGTATTTATAACAGGAAGGGTTTCCCTTTTCCCCCAGGAGCTCACCATTTGCCACCACCATTCTCCAGATCACACTGTGTGGCAAAACTTATCTTGCTTTTTACTGACAGTCCAGTAACTTGTGTCACCTTGTCTTTATCTGCCCAAACGTTCGAGGTGCTATGAAATCGTGGCAAGTTCATGTCCATGGCTTTCCAAAGGCTCTGCCTCAGGCTATTGCCAGCAGAGAGGACTTCCAGGAAAACTAATTTGGAGAACTTCTGTTGTGTGTTGTTGCCACAGAAAGAGGTCTGAAGTGTCCAAAGGAGTTGCAGTGCTGATATTGGGGTATGCCCACAAAAGCTGTAAACATTTATGCTGGGTTGCAAGTGTAAAACATTCTCTTCCTGGTGAAAAGTCTATAAAAATCCGTAGGAAGTCTACAGAAATAGTCTCTAATAGTCTGTTGAGACCATTGGGATGAACCCCTAAACAGAAGTCCAGGTTTGAATGAATTTGAAACAGCATTTCCCACCTCTCCACCATAATAATTTCTGGCAATCACAATCTGCTTTTGACCAGAAATTCCACCTTGCACAAAACCCTTTAGTTAAATGGCACATTTAGATGAAAAGACTGGAATTAAAAATGCCTGTTTTGAGTGCAGAGCAGTTCTGGCCCAGCTGCACTGGCCTCTTCAAGCAGCTTGTGGCTCCCTGTGTCAGAGTGGTGCCGGTGGCCCGTGAAGGACTCTGGACAAGCCCTCCTTGTTGTCATGCACTGATCTCATGCGTGGCAGCCCCAGCCAGTGGCTGAGGAGTGGGAATCTCTGCTAATTGGTTACATCTGCCTCTAATGCCTGGCCACCAGCTGGCACAGGCTGTGGCACTGGCAGTGCCACCTTGGCACTGGAGCCCCACAGCTGCCATCTGTTGTCTTCCAGAGCCACATTTTCCAGACAAACACAGCCTTCCCCAAGGGAAATGTGACTTCTCAGCTGTGGTGGGTGGAATGCAAGAGGCCCCTTCAGCATTTCTGGGATCCTCAGGAAGCCGCTGTGCCACTGTCAAATGTGTTATTTTATAATGGGCATAATCCTCCTCCTTCCTGCATCTCGTGTCAGAAGAACCTTCTCCATTTCCAAAGATTTCACAAGGAATTCTGCCTTGCCACCAAAGATTCCTGTGTCTGAACAGAATCAGAAAAGAAGTGAAGTTTTGCTGCTTTGTTTTGGGTTTCCCATTGGACATGCTGAATATTTAATCACAGCTTCACAAAGACATGAATTTCTCTTTGGATTGCTCCCTGAGCTGCTGTGGCTGATCCTGGCTCAGGAACAGATCTCAGGCTGTTCCCAATGGACTCTCTTGTTTTGTCCAGATTTGGCTGTTCTTGCTATTTTGTTGAAAGGCCTCCAGGTGCTCAGAAGAGACACTTCTGCACGCATGTGTGCACATATGTGCGGGCAATATACACATATATCCCCTGAGGTTTTACCATAATGCTTTTGTAATGGAAATTTCTTATTGGAGAAAGGAGTTAATAAAACACAAGTTTTCTTCTGAACTGTTGTTCAGGGAAGGCTGTTTGAGTACTCCGGGTGCAAAAGAATACCTGGAGTTACAGCAGAGATTTCCAGCAAATTTATATTTGTGTCCACTGACATCCATAGAAGTCAGTGAGATAGTTCCATGAGTTCTAACAAAGGACCAGTGAGTGGTTGTGACACTTCCTCCAGAAAGTTGGTTATTCCTTCTAAACTTTGAATAGTGAAGTTCAAAACTTTAGGAGATGGATCTCATCCAGGGGAAGCTGCATTGTCTGTGCTGACATAACCATTTCTGACAGATTGATTAATAAATATGACACCAGCACTCATGGCAACAGGATCACAGGGGAACAGGTACATCAGCTAATAAATAATGCTGGTTATAACTTCTCTCTTAATAAAAAGAGAGAGAGAAATTAATATCCAACCTTTTTAGAAAGCATTTGGGAAGGATTGCTTGAAAAACCCAGTACCTGCCTGTTTGAAATAACCAAAACAAGGCTTATTGCTTTCCATTCTTTCCTATATTTAAAACCACGCTGACAAGTTCAAAACAAGAAAAAATCTCTCAGGTAACACTGGGAAATGGAAGTTCTTTATAAGGCTCTGGCACTCTGTGGGCTGAAACACATTCTGAAGGAGCAGAGAGCTCTGAGGGTCTCGTATCAATCACTAAAGGGCATGTGCTGGACAAACCCCCAGAGCGTTTCCTCTGAACCATCAACTCCCCCAGGGCTGCTGGATTTGTGTGTTGACTCCTCATCATGGAGCTTCCCAGCCTCTCCTTCCAGGCCAGGCTGCCTGTGTAACCGAGGAATCAGGAATTGCTCTTACCAGAGCCCAGCTCCAGTGCCCCAGGGCGAAACAAGCTCAAATCTGTGTTTTACCAGTCCAAAGAGACATTTCAGGAGTTTCAACCAGCATCACAAATGTGCCGGGTAGGCAGCATGATCTGGGCTGCCCCAGTTGTCAACACAGCATCTGAGTGCTGCACTGGAGAGGGCAAACTTCGAGTTATATGGAAAAAAAAGATAGAAATATTACTCTTTTTTTTCCATTTCTTCCCCCCCGCCCCCTGCTTGCTGTAAAGATTAAACATTGGGGTTTGGTCTTAATACAAAACATGAGACCACTATAAGCAACTTTATTAAGGCACCTGAAACAACCAGATATTTGATTTTTTAACCATTAATTATAGGTACAGATGAAAGCCTTGTGCTTCATGCCCATTAGTCCAGTAAGGAAGCTTGTCATGAGCTGATCCTGATTTACATGAATGGGTTTATTTTTTGAAAGTGTGTCCACAGAGGGGAGAAAAATCCAAGGGAGACAGGAAAGATGCTGTGATCCTGCCAGGAGGATGTTCAGTGATGTGCAGGTGAAGAGACTCTTTCAAGGTGTCAGTGGAGGAATGGATCCACCTGGGGCAAAGGGCTTAGTTCTTTATCTTCTAGTGGAAAGTAATAGCATTTTGTTTTTATAAAAGGAAGTGGACACTGAGGTGTTTTCACTTTGGAACCAAAAAGCTTTTGGTGTGAACAATGTAACAATTAATATAGAAATCACTGTTTTCTACGGAAAACACAGAAATGCATTCATTTCATTTCCTGAAAACCCCTTTTCACTGAGTGTCCTGAAGAAGGTTGGATGGATTTTGTTGCTAGGATTTTGCACTCAGGGAGGTGGAATCAAATGAAACTGAGGGTTCACCAGCAAAGCCCAGTTGAGTCATTCCCATTGGGAAAAAACAACCCTCCATAAAACCTAAAGCTCCCAACATCTCCTTGGCCATGAGGTATTTTCTTTCTGTTGCAGGTGGAGATTTTTGGAGCAGGGGAAGGGGATTTGCCTCCTGCCCAGTGTCTCCCATGTCCCTCTGTCCACCAGGTGCCTCAGCACTGATGGAGGAAGGACCTCAGTGGATGCAGGATCCTGCCCCAGCCGGGAGCTCGCTCATTAGGAACAATTTGCATGCTGAACATCAGTATGACAGCTCCAGCGACGGATTTGTTTAGCTAATTTAGAGTAATGGAGAAGAGAAATTAATCACTTTAACACTGGTGCTCCCTGGCATGGCGAGGCTGGGAGTCATCCCCCCCACCTGTCAGCAAGGCACCCTCAGTTCTCCCCCTGCTTCCACGGGTGTTTGCCCCTGGACTGAGAGTTCAGGGCTGTAATAACAGGGCTGGAAGAGCAGACCAAGAGCTGTCAGTGTGGGGGAAAACAGAGGCAGCTTCCGAGTGCTTTCAGCAAGGTTAAAGCAAACAGGATTATCTGCTCTGAGTGCTTGGGAGTGCTGGTGCTCCCAAAGCAAAGGATGGGGCAGGAAACCCCCATCCCACTCTGTCCCAGTGGGAGAGAACTGCACTGGCAGCTCCAGATTCATCAATGATTGATGAAGGGGACTATGCTAGGGCGGACAGGACAAGCTCTGCCCCTCTCCAGGTGGTTCTCTTCCCTGGGAAGATCCAAGGTGAGGCCTCTAGAATGCCCAGGTGAGAGATCTGGGCTCAGCCATTTGGGGGAGAGAGCCTCACTTAAGAAGAGAGTTGGAAATACATTCACTTCCAGTTCTATTTTTTTTGATTTAATTTTTTTTTTTTTTTTTAAGTGTCGTGCAGCATGAATCTCTTTCTTTTTCATATTCAGTTCTGGAAAAGAAAAATCTACATGCAATTATCCTGCTCAACTAAATACCAGAAACATTCCCTTTTTATCAGTTAGAAACCCCACAACCCTTTCCACATCTATCCTCCATGTTTTGTCACTCTCAGGTATGCTTAGCACGCTTTAGGCATATACCCTTTCCAAATAAATGAAGATATAAGTTCATGGCAGCTGCGACACGAATAGAATCCATACTGTGAACTCAAACAAATGCCATTATAATTCCTTGTTTGTTTAACATTTGTGATCGCTCTCGTCTCAGACATTGCCATGCGTGGCAGTCTGTATTCCTTCTCCCACACACTTGTTTACAAGTCTAACGTGAGGCTGCCTAGACCTCCTCAGCATGTCTAATTTCCTGTGTATTGTTCCCCAGGCCTCGTCTAATGCCTGGAACAGGCAGGAATGTTTTCAAGTGGAGGCTGTTGTCTCCCATTTCCCCATTCCAAGCGTGCCCAAAAAAAAACCCTTTGCTGACCTTCCCCACCTACCCAGGGCACGGGTGCAGGTTGTTTGCTGTGCAGCTCCTCTAACACAGGGCTTGGAGTCACTGAAAGCATTAGAAACCCACATTTCATCATTTATAGGTGCAATCCAAAACTCATCTCCTTTTATAGGCCCTGGCTTAATAATTGTGGCTGCAGAATAGCCGCCGGTATTATTCCCAGAATAAGAACCACTGAACTTAAACAAGCGGAATGCAATAAGGGAGAGATGGAAGCAGCCCAGCTTTTATGTACAGAAATGATGCCAGCTTGTAAAAATGTGAATGCTGTAAAATAATGTCTTTAATTATAGGCAGGGATGGGAGGTTTTCAGCAGCAGATGTCTGAAGATAGGCTCCCACAGCACAGGCCTCTCAGTGAACTCCGTGGAAAAGGAAAGGGAGGAAGTTTAGGGATGGAGGGACAGGGTCATGCCAGCTTTGCTCAGATGGGCGTGTGCAGGTGTGAGTGTGCAAGTCCAGGATGGGGCAGCATTGCAGCTGTTGCAGTTGATGGAAGGGTTTATAAAGCAGATGGAGAAGAATGAGCAGGAAGGACGGACTGTGAATGATGCACAGTGGTAATCCTGAGCTCTGCTCTTGCCTTTGGCAGGGACAAGGGGACCTGGGGAGGCCAGAGGAAACCTGTGCCAGGTGCTCACCACCTGGTCCAGCCCTCAGCAGTGCAGGTGAGGGCTGTCCCACCGCTTTTAATTTAATTCAGTGGGATTTAATGGGACCAGTGTCTCACCACTGGTTTAATTTAATCCCATTTTCCCTTCATGGTGCTGATGTAGGACCTTGCAGGCACCGGCTCTTGCCAGCAGGTGTTCAGGGGTGAGAAGGAGGAACCAGTGGGGATTTTCTGATGGTGGGTTTGGAACATCCAACGGTATCTTCAGTGAATGTGTCCTAATTCTCTGCCTCAAAGTATGTGGTGAAATTCCTCCTAAAAGTCTGTTTCTAACGGAGTTTTGTGGCCCTCAGGTGAGTTGGATCCAGGGCTTTCCCAGCTCCCACCCATACCTCAGGGAGAACCCAGCTCAGCTGTTCCTCAGCATCTCTCCACACACCAACCACTGAAAAATTTGGAAAAAAATAAAAAAATTAAAAGGGCCAATTACAGCCCTGGATGATTTTTCTCAATTTCATTGGGATTTCTTATCCCACACGAGCAAAGGTTTTTTTGTCCAAGGCTTTTCAATAATCAGAGATGTGTGGGGAGTTTCACCCACCACTTAAATCAGAACAATTGCCATATTTAAAAAAGGCTATTCTAACATTGAGCTTTCTCTTTTTTTAATGTTTTATAATAAAACCCCAGAAATAAAGGCTGCAATGGAGTTGCAATAGAATTTACATTAGCATATTTGGAGAGTTTTTTGATCATTTTTGCATGCATTAGAATGAAATATTCTGTAAAAATTAAGCATTATATGCAAATGAGTGCAACAAACCTACATTTTGAATAATAATTCATTATCCCCCTCTAATATATGTAAGTGGCTTCCTCTTCTTTTTTAAATAAAAAAAGGAAATGCACGGTAGACATTAATTCAGCACAGCAGAAGTTTACAGAGAGGATCCACTGAAATTATAATAGAACACATTCCTCATTTGCATAAATCCCATAATCCCACCTGTCCAAACCCTCCAGCTATTAATAGGTGATATGAATGTCACTTGATGCTCATTTATAATATTGTTGCTGTAATATAATGCATATTTAGGGAAGATTTTAAAGAATCATTGTAATTAACAAAACACACCATTACCAGCAAGTGTTTATTTGTGTTATAGGAAAAAGATGTTGCTTTTGGAAACAATTATAACTCCAGAAGTGTTGAATTACCCCCTTTGGAAGTGTTGCCTTCCTTTAGTGGGTGCAGATGATTTCCACAGGCTGGTTGCATGTAAAAAAAAAATGGTTCAAAGGGATGACATGTCTGTGTATCTGCAATGATAATGATCGTTCCTGTGCCAGGTTGTGTCTGCAGGACTGGAATTTATTCCTCACCCCAGGGCTGGCTGTGGTTGAAAGCTTTATTCCTCCTTTCGTAGTTCTTTATGGGGAAACTCAGTTCCCACTCCATGAGACTGGGATCTTTGGGAGCCCTAAATGCACGTCCAGGACAGAGTGAATCACAGAATCATGGAATATCCTGAGTGGGAAGGGACCCACCAGGATCATCCAGCCAGTTCCTGGCCCTGCAGAGACACCCCAACAATCCCACCCTGTCCTTGTGAGTGTTGTCCAAGCCCTCCTGGAGCTCTGGCAGCCTCGGGGCCGTGCCCATTCCCTGGGGAGCCTGGGCAGTGCCAGCACCTCTGGGGGAAGAACCTTTCCCTGAGCTCCAGCCTGAGCCTGCCCTGACACAAGTGTGATTGACTCAAAGGTGACTTACTCCAAATTTTCTGGAATCAAAATGACTTTTTGGTAGAAATTACACAGGAGGGTTGCATTGTTCCGGTTGGTTCTGAATTCCTTCCATGATAATTCTCCAGTTTATTCCTGCATGAATGAGGCTTCACTAAATGCCTCACAACTGGGGAGAATCACAGAATGTTTTTTGCTGGAAGGGATCTTAAAGCTCATCTTGTTCCAGCCCCTTCCATGGTCAGGGACACCTTCCACTGTCCCAGGCTGCTCCAAGCCGCAGTGTCCAGGCTGGCCTTGGGCACTGCCAGGGATCCAGGGGCAGCCACAGCTGCTCTGGGCACCCTGTGCCAGGGCCTGCCCACCCTCACAGGGAAGAATTTCTTCCTAATATCCAAACTAAACCCACTCTCTGTCAGTTTGATGCCATTCCCTGTGTCCTGTCACTCCAGGCCCTTGTCCAAAGTCCCTCTCCAGCTCCTCTGGAGCCTTTTTAGGGACTGGAAGGTGCAAATGACATCTCTCCCTAAATCCCAAGCATTGTTATGAATCTTCAAGCTCAGCCTTCCTTTATGGTCTCTCTCCTTGCATCCAGAAGTATTTTTATCCCACTCAGCAGATGATACCAGGACAGAGACCCTTCCTCGTGCTGTCCCCTCTGCCAAGGGCTCTGTTGAGGCCGGAAGCACATCCAGGATTGTTCACCCAGGATTGTCACAAAGCCCCTCCTTGCTGCTGAATTAGCTCCACTGCTGGCAGAGCTGCTGTCCTGGGCAACAAAGAAGGGAGCAGCCCCCATATCCCAGCTGAGGAGAGCCAGAATTAAATCTATTCCAGCGACAGCAGAGCCACAGAAAAAGAGGAGGCAAAAACCTCCTGTCTTTCCTGTGAGTGGATTTTTTCATCCAAATTTGAATTTTTAACGGAAATCTCTTTAAAGTTTCAGGGTTTTGAGCATTACTACCTCTTTCTTTATAAAATTGGTTCTATCCTGCCTACAGGGCAGAGCTGATTGAGGCAACTACATATAGATTAGCTATACAGAGCTAATAGATTTAGTAGTCTCCAGGCTCTGCTTAGGACAGATTTCAGTTTAGATTTTAACTAACTGACATGTCAAGAAAATACTGTGCTTTTCCCCTCCCCACCTCCTTTGACTCTTTTTCTTTTGAAATATTCCAACAACATTGAAAAATAATCTTCAGCACTTTCCACAGGGAAGGCAACAAAGAAAAAAAAATTTTTTTTTTGTCAGAAAAACCTAACCAAATTTGATAGAGATACATCTGTTCAGAGGCTCTAGGAACAAAAAAAAAAAAAAGACAAATGGAAGCTCTCCCAGAGCTTGCCTGAGCACTGCTGAGAACAGAGACTTGTTGATCCTCAGGCTTTTTGCTTGCCCGAGGAAAAGAAATAATTAAAAACATTAAGTGAACAAAACACTCTGAAAAACAGGGCCAATCTCTTTAGCTGAAAACCCATCTTGTCTTTCAAAGTCCTTCAGATGGTGGCTCCCAAGCTCAGGCCACAGCAGGGACCCTTCCAGCAGCGGCGTGTTTTCAACACCCCAATTATTTCAGAATCCGTGCTCCTCCTACTGAGGCCAGTTTTTGTGTGTCACCCTTAGCTTAGGGAAAAAAAAGCAGTGTATTAAATGAGCCCAACAGTTTGATATGATCAAATCCATCTGGGTTTATGCCCTCCCTCTCTCAGCTGCAGTGCTGCACCAGGGATGTCACCCCAGGTCACCTGTGGTTTCAGGTGCACTTTATCAGATTGATGCCACTTCTCCTTCCCACATCCTCCAGGAGCTTTCTGGTTGTGCTGCCTTCATCTGAGTTCCCCACTGGAGCTCTCCCACAAGGGCTGGAGGGAAAAATCTCCCTGTGTAAGAGTGGTCGGAGTGCCACAGCAGTGGAGAAGCCTCAGAGCTTTCCGTGTTTCCAGTGGAGTGGCTGAGGAGGGATTGCAGAACTTCAGTTTCCTGCCTGCCCTGGTGTCCTGCAGGCTGCCCCTCCTGACTCCCAGGCACGGCTTTGGAAAAAAAGGAAAATTAAATTTAAAAAAAATATATATAAAAAACCCCAAAAGAGTGAAAAGAAGAGGAAGACGGGAATAAAGAAGCAGAACAGAATATCCCCTGGAGAAGTGGCTTGGCCAGGAATCAGGCACATGGGCTGTGAGGGGGGAGTGCAGGGGTTTGCTCTCACAGGTCTTCTGCTGCTCTCGGGGGGCTTTGGCGGCTGAAGCAGAGCTCTGGAGCTGCCTCTCTGTGCCCTGGCAGCTCTCCCAGCCTGGGTGCTGTGTCACTGTGTCACTGGGTCACTGCTCGGTGTCTGGGCAGGTGTGGCACTGCGCTGGGGGGTGCTGGCACCTCCCCTGGCTGGTGCCCCCAGCAGGGCAGGTCCTGGGGGATTCTCTGAGTGCATTCCTGTGCAGTCCTGTGCCCGCCTCCAGCACATGCAGGAAATGCAGCTGCTTGGCTCTGGATGTGCCACCCTCACACCTCACAGGCCCCCAGACTGCCCCTCCAGGGCAGCCAGGCACAGGTGTGTCCCCAGTGTCCCAAACCCACAGGGGGTGGTGGCTCTGAGCCCCCACCAGCCCTGTGAGCTCCCTGGCTGTGCCAAGGCTCCTGGTACACACACAGCTGCCTAAAAATAAACACAGCAGCCTCAATGTCAGCTCCCCTCAGCCTCTGGGTTTAAATATAGGCATTGGCTCTGCTCCAGGAGGAGGTACAAGTGGTTTCAGACTCAAGCAAATTGTTATGAATCCCATTTGCAGTGTGAATATGCTTAGTGAATGTTTCTTTCCCTAATGAGACCAAAATAGCAATTAGCAGGAGTCTTAATGCTACAAACCCTGAGGAATGGACACATGTATTTCTGTCCTTAGGGTTATTCACATCTGCCTTCAGATGCAGAGGCCAATATATCTGAACATGTGTGTCCCACATCACACCTATAGCTGCACCTTGCTGTGTCCCACCTCGGCATGGTCAGATTGAGATGTGCAGGGGAAAAACATCAGCTTTCAATTCCAGCAGATCCAAGTCCTCATTGCTGGTAAATCCCAGCATCCTTTTTTCTCTTCTGGTCTTGTTGTTTTGTTGGTTTTTTTTGTCTTGAAGATGATATAGAAGCAGAGCTTTTTCTCCCCCTTTCTTTGCTTGCTGCATTCAGGTTTTGCTATCAGGGTTTTTCTTTTCTATATTTTTTTTTAATCTTCTCTCTTTTTTTTCCCCTCCTTTTCCCTACAGCCAACAGAGTGGATAGTGAATACAAAATTAGCCAATTCAGACAGAGGCCAAACATCCCAGGAGAGCAGGAGTGAGAGAGAGAGAGAGAAATGATCAGCACTTGCCAAATAGTCTCTCAACTCCACTGTGTATTTTTCTCTTTCTCTGAAAACCACATGAAACAAATGAGAATTATGGGGAATTCAAGTTCCCAGTATTTTCAGGGCCTGGACACCAGTGACCCTGGTGCCTGCAGCATTCCCCTGCTCTGCCACAGTACAGAGCGTTCCCATCCCAGCGCTCTGACTTTCCTGCTGGAACACCTGCAGCAAAAAGAGCATTTTTTCCCTTTTCCATAAGAACTAACAAGGCTGACCAAACCCCTCTGGGATCAAGCCATGCCTGCAAATTCCCCTCTGCTAACTCTGCTCATTTAAGCTGCGTGTGGGTCTTGCTTGGCATGTTAAGGGGGATGTTTTGGCCTGAATTCCATCTGGGATGAGGAGTTGGGGTCACTGCTGGGCTGTGCCAGGCTGTGTCTGGGCAGGGAGGCAGGGCTGCTCTCTGATGCTCCCTGCTCTCCTGGCTGCCACACCCAGCCCCTGCTGCAGAGCATTAAGGAGAATCATGGGCTTTAGGCTTTATCCTGACCCAGAGCTGGGACACACCTTGAGGCTTCCAGCTGGGATTACACAGTGGAGCCCATCCATGCAAAATTTGGAGTGCAGCTCTGGTGAGGCTGCTCTGCAGCTGAGCTGAACTTCTCAGGGCCACCTCTGAGGAGCCAGGGAATCCCAGCATGGTTTGGGCTGGAAGGAATTTTAAAACTCATCTTATTCCAAACCCTGCCATGGGCAGGGACAATTTCCACTAGACCAGGTTGCTGACAGCTCCATCCAGCCTGGCCTTGAACACCCTCCTTAGCTTATTAATATTTACTTAGTCATTTGAATCTGCTGTGAGTCTGAGTTGTCACCTAAGGGATCATTTTATTTAGGCATTTCTATAATTTCTATCATTTCTATCATTTCTATCACTTATTTTGGGCCTTTTCCTTGCCCATTCCAAGTTTTGGGAGGAACTGATCATGACTTCTGAATAATGGCCTCCATGAAGTGGTTGGTCAGCTGGAAAACACCAGGCCTGTTCTGGAATATCCTCTTCCTGAATTACATCCCGTGAGTAGGGGGATGCTGGAGGTCAGGATTTTTCACTTTTTTTTTGTCTTTTCTTTCTCTCAGGGAATTTTCTCCCATTCCTTGTGTAAGACTAATACTTAAGGGACAAAGGATGTGGCTGGGAGGAGGAAGAGGAGGGTGCAGCTGGGTGCACTCTCTTAGCTGAGGGGTTTTCTCTTGGGAGGAGCAGAGGTGAGATTTTGGCTGGGAGGTGAGGGACTGGGCTCTGCTCCTCACTCTCTCTTGGGATGGGAGGGGAAATGTGGAGTTGCTGCTGCTGTGGGGAGAATTTGCTGTTCCCATGGAGCCCAGCCCTTTACTGCTCCTTCCTTACCCTGAGTGAGCCTGTGCTCCCCAGAGCAGCTGCTGAACTGTTATTCCTCTTCCCATATCTTTGCCTGACAGCCCTGTAATTTCAAAGTTACAATAATTTGGAAGGGGGTCACATTTTCCATCCCAAGGGACGTTCCCACCTTCCTTGGTGGACACCAAGACAGGGAAGCAAAAAACTTTAACCAGAGGGGAATCTTCAGAAGCTTCTGCAGAATCTGCACTGAGCTTTTGCAATAACCCCTCAAGGCCCACGTTCAGTGCCAGGGTATCCAGTCCATTGAGTCCCCTCCAAGGCCAAGCCAACCCTGTCAGTGAATAACATCAGCAAAGGCTCCTCAGGTGTGCAGGGCTGGGGCTTGGTGTGAGAACAGGAAAAAAATCCATCCTGAGCAGATCTCTGCAGCAGCATGTGTGCAATAACAATACTGGCATCTGTAGGAGTGTGCAGGTGCAAGGCTGCCAGGCACCCCTGGAGCCCATGGGATGGGGTTTTAGCTGGACTGCTCTGCAGGTACCTGTTGTGCAGACTCCTTTGGCCTTGCCAGAGTCCCTCACTCTTCCCCTACATTTCTCCTCTCCCCTTCCAACACTTCCCAACCCAGCTTTATCTCCCAAGAATGGCTGATTTCCAAAGTGCCAGCAAGTGCCTGAGAATTGTGTAATTGCAATATAATTAATGAATTAAAAGAATGAGATGTTTTAAGTGCTTTCGATATGCCAGTCCCTATAATTATCTGCAGAAAACGTGTTCATTAACAATCTCAGAGTGTGAGGCTGTGGCTCCTGCATCTCAGTGCCTCTCTCTCTGGTGAGGCTGGAGGTGGGAGCAAGGAAAGGGCTTTTGGAAATCTTTTGAAAGGTTTTCTTTCTTCCTTGGTTTGGAGCAAGTTGGAAGAGGAATGAGAGTCTGCAGAACTGAGAGAATCTGACATTTCCCAGCAGATGTGAAGGCAGCAGGGTTTGCTAGATGAGGGTGGCAGGACCTGTGTTCAAGCCCTGGCTGTGCTGTGTGAGTGTTCTAGAGGCTGAAGGTCCATCCCTGCCCCAGACATGCCAGGGATGGAAGGGGCAGTCACTGCTGCTGGAGGTTTGTGTACAGATAATTGCACAATGATTGTCATTGTAGTATCATGGGTAGAGAGGGAATTGAGAGGTCTCATTTTTACTGGTGGGGAAATATTGGGCATTTCCTGTCCTGGATTTGCTGAGCAGGAGCAAGGACAGGGGAGGCTCGTTCCAGCTGGAGCACAATGAGAGGGAAGCTGTTCTTGGGAGGTTTGCAGTTCTTTCCTCAGGATGTGGGGGGTGATGGAAGAGCCTGAGTTTACCTCCCTGGGTGTAAACCAAGAGCAATTCCTTCTGTGCCAATGGAGTGGCTGAGAAAAGTGAGAGGGGAACAGGGACTGTTGGTGTTGAAAGCACTCAAAACATCTCTTGAGGACACTCCTGTGAGGGAGCTGCTCTGGGAGGCTGATGGACAGGGAACAGCTCTGCTCTAAGCCCATCCTTCCCAGGATCCCAAATTGTAAATGAACCAAGCCCTAGGTGTGACTAACACATTCCCTGTCTGGAACATTTCAGCAGGCTGCAGGCTCCCAAAATTGTTTTCTGTTCAACTGGGGGAATAAATGGCTGGCTTGTTTTGAAGGCTTGAGCAGGCAGCACGCAGAGATCAGCCCTGTGTCCAGTTTAGGGAAATGACAAGGATGAATTACAGGCTTCTCCCCACACTTTACCAAATCCCCGTGTTTTGACTGCAATAACCTGATCTTGCTGCAAAGGCAACATCCCCCAGCAGGGAGGGTTAAACACCCAGCCCTGAGGAGGAACTACACTGAGGGCAAGGGTTAATGAAGGAAGGTCTTGGCTGGGAAAAAAAAAAAAGCAGCCAGAGGCTGCTGGGGTTGGGTCCTGGTGGGCAGGAGAGCCTTGACATCCCCATTCCCAGAGACCTGTACCCAGAGCATCTCCTCTCCTTGGACGTGACTTCCAGCAGCCTAAAGCCACCAAGGGAAGAGCCAAGATTTGGTGTGATGGTGCTTTTTAAGCTTAATTAACTGAAAGGACACAATTAGAGCCAGAGCTGCTTCCTGACAGTGGGAGAGGGTGGAGGGCAGCCCAGCTCTCTGCAGTGGCAGCTGCACATCCCAGCCCCCAAAAAGATTGGGCTTGATTTTCCAAGCCCAAGAGCCCAAGGAGGCTGTTCCTGTCCTGTTCTGTCCCGTGTGTGAAGGATTAATCACTTGGTGTTATAGAAAGTAGAGCATTTCAGTGGGATAGGGAGAAAAAGGTTTCCTTGTCTTGCAAACCATTTTTTTTACCTTCTCTCGTCTGATCTGCAGACAGAATGAGGAGCCAGAATTGTGAAAATGCTCACAAAACTGAACTCTGGAAAATATAATTTAAATAATTTTGAAATATCGTGCTTTGATTTGGGCATTTTCTAAAAAACTACTTCAGTTTGTAACAGACAAGTAATTTTAAAGGGGAAATCTGAAAGGTTTTGTTTCAAAGTGAGAAAATGGAAATTTTGGCAACCTTAAAAAGAATAATGTTTCTGCTTCATGTAAAAAAAGTCACAAAAACTGTCTCTTTACTGCAAATATTTTCATTTTTGACAGTTTGCTATTTTTCAACCAAAAAGTGTTATCAGAAACATCTGAAAATAAACACAGAAGGAAAGAACTTTTCTATGGTAGGGAAGACAGGTACATTTCTATGAAATAAAATGAGTTTCTTGATGTCTGCTGAGTGCTGCTCTTGGAATAAATCACCAGCAGAGAAAACATGGTTTATTGGGGTTTTTATGTTGTTTTTTTTTCACCATATCAGGAGGTCAGGTCATATGACTGCTTGCAATATTTCGGCACTACCTAAACTCAGCAAATGCATCCTGAATATCAAATACTCATTAATATCTAATGGGCAGAGAGCCCAGCCTGGAAGTGGGCTGCTTTACCCCCGGGATGAATCAGCTCCGTGGTGTCAGCCCCACCGTTCCCTCTGTAATTGTGTTTCCAGCTCCGGTGTCTGTGCCAGAGAGGGGCCCTGGCACAGGGGAGCCATGTGCCCACCCTGTCCCCAGTGCCACCAGCAGCAGCCAGCAGGGACCCCCAGCTGGGCATGGGCTCTTCCTGAAATCTTCTGCCAGCCTCTGAATCTGCAGGGCGCTGAGCCACGTCCTGAAAAACAGGACATCGTCTGAGCATTTCAGCACATGGCAGAGAAGACAGCCTTTTGGTTTTCTTATTATTTTATTTTATTTTATTTTATTTTGTTTTGTTTTGTTTTGTTTTGTTTTGTTTTGTTTTGTTTTTTGTTTTTAATGTATTTTATTTTATTTTATTTTATTTT
>VYXD01015985.1:589632-614250 GCA_013397195.1 Hylia prasina
TTTTTTCCACCCATTGGGTTGGTCTTTGTAGAATAGCATAAAAGGGGAAGAAATAACTAAAAATAAAGGAGTCATTGTCAGCCTTCTGAGTCGGAGTCCGTGTCGTGATCTTGAACAGCGTCACTGGCACTGCTGGGTTAATGGTTGGACTCAAAGATCTGAAAGGTCTTTTGCAAAACTGAAATGATTCAGTGGTTCTGTGTCCCGTTAGTGGATGAAAACCTGAGCCAAACTCGAGCTCTGCAGGGAAAGAAAGGGTTGAGCTGCTTGCTGACTCGAAGGACATCTCTAAAGCTGTGCTTGAGCTGTGGAGGTGCACTGAGGATCAGGCCCTGAGCCATTTCAGCACTTGTTAAACTACTCACTGCACAGCTGTCATGTGTGCAGATGGGCTGGAACCTGCTCATCCCAGGCAGTGCAGGCAGTGACAGTGTGGGGATGGGAGCAGCCCAACCCAGGCTGCATGGAATGATGGATACGTGACCAAATCAACACTGGGTTGGCTGTTTGTTCAGCCACAAGGGCTCACAGATCTTCTCCTCAGAGGGTTGGCTTTTGAAACAAAGCTTCCCTGTGTTATTGCAGATGTAAGGATGTGTCTCCATGAACACACAAGTGTGAGATGCAGATTTAAGTGAGCTGCACACACCAGTGGATATAAACTACCTAATTACCTGGATAAAACTGGGAATGCTGACATGTAAATATCCACAGAAACCTGGGCAGCACTCCTGGGGCCTTTCTGGATGTGCTGTGTGGATGCACAGGCTGTTGTCTGCAGGAGTGCACAACCTCCCTCCCTTCACACAACGGAGCTCCAGGTGGGAGCAGCCCTTGGAAAAGGAACAGTCAAAGTCAAATGTACCTTCATAAATCCCAGCCTGAGAGTTTGGGTTTGAATAAGCAACGAGCAAAGCAGGGGAGAGAGGACACAGCTGGAGAGGAGAGGATGAGGAATCATGGTAAAGAAACCTTCAAATGGTCTGAGGAGCCCCAGGATGCCCAACAGCAAATGGACATGAGTGTCTCTTCTGGTGGCTTTGGAGCTGGGGGACGTGGTGAAGTGTGTCCCTCACACCTTGAGAGGGGAAATCACTCTGTCCCTGCTCCCAAGGAGTCTCTGTCTCCACATGACTTCATTTCCTGAGCTCAGTGATGCTCATGGACACATTGCACAGGGGATAAGCCCAGCAGCCTCAAGCATGGGGTAGAACACCTTGCTCCTCAACTTTCAGATTAAAACAAACTTTTTGGCAAGAGTGGACATCAAAATTTGGTTTGGTTCCTTCTACTCTTCCCAAAAGTACAAACTTCCGTGGGCTTTAACACTTCAGCTGTTTCTTTCCTGCTCCCTGAAGGGCTGTCATCAATCCTTGGGAAAAAACATTTCTACTTCTGTTCTGGCATTTTGCTGCAGAACCTGATAAAATGTATAATTTTCCCCTGGTCCACTCCAACAGCTCTCAAGAGCAAAGTCTTCAGCCAATTTAAATTTGTGATACCCTGTGGAAGGCAATAGAGATTTAATGGAGCTACTTTGTGTTAAAGCATCTGGCCCCAAATTCTCCAGGGAAGCAGAGTATCATGTACCAGATCAAAGGGCCAGCTTGATGTGTGCTGCAAACAGGGAATGGGCAAATTTGTTAAGATGGAAAATGATTTTGCCACCTGCTTTCTCACCTTGAGCATGGCCTAGAACAAGGTCATGGCAGGGTTCCTAAATGGAGTTGTATTACAATAATTAACAGGAATATTATTACTCTAGTAGTAGTTTTTGGTTCACAGTTTCAGGCTTGCTCTTCACCTGTTTCATTCTTTTGCTACTGAAAGAAAGAAGCAGCAGACTATTATGAGATGAGACTGTCTGATGTCAAGTCTTAAATGTATTTGACAGCCAGAAATATGGAAAACCCATAAAGGAAACCTGTCTGAACACAGTGAAATTTCCAGGGTAATTTTTCCCTGATCTGGATGCAATGCTGAAAACTCAGCTCAGATTTAGGCTGTTCCTCCAGCAGGAGCATCCCAAGTTTTGGTCTTGTCTCAGACACCAAGTTGTCTCTCTCTGCTGTAACACTGATGTGGGATCACTGCACAAATCCAGAAGTGGAAGATGTTTTTACCATCGTGTGAATCCCACACAATAAGAGCAGACACCATCTGGGACATAAGGAGTGGGGCTGCTTTGTGGCCCAGAATTTTTCAGTTCAGGAACAGGTACTGAAAGATAACTGAGTGTTTTCTTTGGGTACATGTTTCAAGGATAAAAAGAGCAGTGTTCAACCCTACACACGGGCAGCAAAACCTGGGCATGAGTTAAAATGTCAAACTGAGTTTTTAAAGATCAAAAGTAAAATAGAGAATTCATCCTGGAGTATTTAAAGTGACTCATGGACACTGTGAGCCGCAGGTCTGGAGTAAAAGAGATCCCATCTTGATGTCATTTTGTGGTCCAAACCCTCCTTTAGACACCTGAAACATGGCTCATCTCCTCCATCAGATCAGCAGAACAGGTTATGTTGGCCCTGGGGGGGATTTTGTTCTCATCAAGTTTTTTCTTCCCTGTTTTCTGTCCTGTTGTGGGAGCTGTTGCCAGGTCTCCACTTTCATTCTGTAACTGGAAGCCCTGAGGAGCAGCCTGTGGAGGAGCCACTTTATTTCCTTTGATGTGCTAAGCCCTGTCCAGCTGCTCTCCTTGTCCTGGTGGGCAGCACAGCCAGAACTGCTGCTCCACAGAGAATCCACCAAGGAGCAGTCAGGGCAGATTCCCTGATGCTGTATTTGGGAAAACACACCTTTACAAAGGAACGTGTGCCAGACCTGCACTGGGGTGTGTGGGCTGATATATAAATGTACACAGTCATCTGTCTGCTCCTCAAAAGTCTACATTCCAAGGTTACCTACAGAAAAAAGCATATAAAGCTGGTCCACAGGTCAGAAAAAATATCTATTTTATTGCTCTGGCAAGCTCTGTATTGAAGACAACAGGGTAAGGAGCAGAAATGGCAGAACTAAGTCCTGTGCAGGGTTTACAGGCCACCAGCTGAGACTGGCAGAGCACCAGGTATTTCCAAGAACACGGGGAAGCTGCCTTTTCATTAGCTTTGGGGGGTAAAGTTCTGAGGCTGCTGCTACTGGTCAGAAGATTGATCCTGGTTGGCTTCCACCCAGTGAAAACCTTTTATTGTATCTGTGCTATTACCAGAAACAAAATCAGTAAAAAGCATTTTAGGATGTATGGGGGTTTTTTTCTGATCTGAGTGTCTTGGGGTTTAATTCTTAACTGCTGTGTGACCTTTGGCATGGTCAAGTCAGCTTTACAAAAGATTTCATGCGGTAAAGAAAATAATGTCTTTGGTGGTTCACAGGAGGGTTTGCAGAATAAATAATAAAAAAAAAACCCAACCAAGTTTGGACCATTATTTCCCTGTTTATTTAGCTTCCACATGTATTTTTAAACCATTCAACCATCTCTGTGAGCCTTTTTCCATCTCCCTAATGTGGACAATCAGTCTGAAGGGCAAAAAGGGCACAACGTGGTCCAGGCCCAACTACAAGGTGAATTTTGCAAGCTGGGATCAAGCTGTGGTTGGGTGAGGACTCAGCCGCACCTGGGGGGTACCAGAGGCTTTTTTGAACTCCTTGTCCCTAATAGTTTGCCAAAATGGATGGAGAATATCAGCAGAACAGGTTTTCTTCCTAATGTTCATATTTTTTTCTTCCCTCATGCACAAGAAGTGCTGTCAGAATTAGCTTTGTTGCTGATGTTTCAGGACGTCTGCATCTGATTCCAGTAGGATTCAGAATGATTGGAAAACACTGAAATGAAGAATGAAATGTTATTTTAATGAAAAAGAAGACTCTTGAGTAGAAGTTAGAGTCTTATTTTGTTTTATTTTTTCATTAATTTGAACCAAGATTCTTCCAGCCTTAGATCTCAATCAACATTATTATCCTAACCAGGAGACCTGTCCCAGTAGATCCCTGCTTTAGCAATGTTTCTTACCTAAAGTCTGCCTGAAGTGGAGCAAAAGTGAGTGCATCTGTTTGCGTTTCTTTTTTCTCAGTCCTTTTTGTTTTGTTCTTTTTGTTTGCACAGGCTAATGACAAATTAAAGGGCTAAACCAAAGGCCTTGCTGGAACAGCTGTAAACTCCAGGCAGGAAGTCACTCAAAGCCTCCAGAAGCTGCTGTGCAATGCTGGAGGAGTTAATGAGGAAGAACCAAATCCCCAGTTGGAGCAGACTGGCAGAGCTGGGTTGAAATCCATGAGTTTCTCTGATTTACAGCCATTCAGAACGTGGCCTGAAGTGCCTCACTGCTCTGCTTTGTTTGCGTTTGGAAGTGATCTCTGCTGGTTTCTTGATGGTTTTGTCTCCTTTTGCTGCATCCGTGGGATGCCGGGAGCCAAGTGGGTCTCCAGCAGGCGCAGGTGGCGGAGCATGGAAAAGCACTCGCTTGGTTTCCTGGGAAAAGCTTTTTCTAAGGATTTCGGAGCAGCACCGAGGCTATTCCTATCCCTGCAAAGGTTTCTGTGGGTTGACAGCTGGTGCTGCCAGAAGATCGAGGAGCTGAGGTTCCTCTGTGCTCCTCTAAACTTTGCGTCGCTCCAAAATTAAACTCTCAAGTTTAATTTTGGAGCGGCTCAAAGATAAACTTGTGTTATGGAGGATGTTTAGATTGCCCTTCTGACACTACTGAGAGACAAGTGCTGGGAAAAATATCCCAGGAAGGTCGTGGAATCATGAGAGTTGAAAGGCCAGGCTGGAGGACACCCTTTGGGTGCTGCACTGTCAGGGCTGAGCCTCCTTTGCGGGAGTGGGATTGACTTGAAACACCAGTTTTGTTCCTTTGTGGCATTACAATTCCTAAAACTAAAATTAACCCAGCTCAAAAGAGTTCTAAATTTACCAAGAAAAAGAGGGAATACGCAATGAGCTCTACATTTACTCTTGGGCAGAGGCAGTGCTTTATCCATCAGCCAAACCAAGAGTTTCCTCTGCTGACCACATCACCCAGGGTTTCCAGCAGCATCTGGACCTCCTCCCTCTTCTGAGGGAAAAATTGTCAGCAGTGGCAGAAAATATTTTTTTTACACTTATTATAAGCGAGTTTTAGAGGGGGACACATGAACATTCAGCTCTGGTTTTGCCTGAAAATGAAAGACTTAAAAATTGGAGGAAACAACCTCGTTGCAATTAAGCAGAGGCAAAAATTGCCCACGGTTACTTGCAGCTACTGCACTGGAGGCCACTCTCTGAAAGGCAGGCTATCAGAGGGAGCAGCTACTTCCAATTACATCCTACTGGAGGGGACTTCTAAGCTGCCAAGATTCATGGAGGAAAGCCATTTAAAAAAAAAAACCCAAAAAATCATGACAAACTTCTCCCCCTGGAAAGAAAAATAGAAAAAAACCCAACAAAAATTGCTTTATTAAAGTCTAAACATTCCTTGGAAATGTGCCAAGTGCACAAATATTTCCATAAGGAAGATTTATGTGATCCAAAGACAAATTTCAAAAAGCAGGAGAGGAAGAGAGACAAACAAACAGACAAACAAAGTGACAGAGGCTGATTTAGAAAGTGTGTGGTTGGGGAATAGACCTGGGGTGAGGAGAACAAGGCTGAATCTCCAGAGCCCAGAGAAGGAATCTGAAAATGGGGATCCCTCGCCCAGAATAACTCTGGGCAATGCTGAAAGGTATCAACTTTGCTCCAGATTGGATCAAAAATGTAAATATACTCTGCATTTCATACTTCCTCCCCAGCCAGGAAAAAAGATCTGTCTGCTCTGTCTGTTAATTGGATTTGGTGATCTCAGAGTTCTTTTCCCACCTAAATAATTCCACAATTCTACTCTTAGCACTTCTCATACCCTGTTTTCCAGGTAGGGCAGCACCTCAGTCTGTGTTATCCACTGTGTCCAGGGTGTCACAGCCCAGCTGTCAGAGAGATGCAAGGGATTACCAGGACCTCAGGCACCTCCCTTAACATGCAGACAGCCACAGGAACCCAAGTATCCTCCCCTCTCCTGGGGGACAGGTGGACCAAACGCCTTGCTGAAGCCTTTGGGATTTAAAATCTGTCAAATCAGGAGAGTCACTAGCCAAGGTTTGGCACCTGGATGCAGAAAAGGGGACATGCACCTGTAAAAAAAACAGGATTTTTTTTTTTTAATTTTTTTTTTAATTTATTTACTAATTCAAGGAGGGCAGGAAGACAAAATTCCCAGGGTGTTATGTTGTGGAATATGGTTGGAATTTGCTGTTTCTAGTCCAATTTGGTTCAAAGAGAGTTTTGGTATCAAAAATAAGATGTCTGCATGGTTATACCGTAAGAGATGATAGCAAGAAGGGTAGGAAGCAAGAAGTCCATGGGGAGATAAAAGAGAAATTGTTGCAACAGATTGCTTTGTACAACTTGTTCTGAGTTTTTCCCCCGAATTATTGGTTCACACTGCCCTTAACATTTAGATTTTCATCTGTTTGCTTCTTTTTGTGAGAGGAAAACTATGTTAGGCATCTCATAAATGCTTACATGGAGATGTTTCCCATCTGCTTGCAGATGCACCATGCCTGCTTTCTGCAGGGACCTGGCACTTCTCAGCGTTTAAATGGAACTGAACCCGCTCCATTTGCTGGATGGGCACAATCCAAGGAGCAAAAATGAACATTTCTCAGTGCTGATGATTCTGTTACAGTGCACCGAGCTCCGAAAATATCCCCAAACATCCGCTGCAGGTTGCTTTCTTGAGGAAGGACCCCTTCAATTAAGGCCAAGAATTAAGACAGACCAAGCCATTCAGGAGGCACACTCTCATTTCTACTTGGTGCATAAACAGAATCATGACTTCCATTTCCTTGGCCACCTTCCAGCCAGCTCTCCTCCTTCTCTGTGTGACATATCCATCTCCTTCTGGTCATGCAGCAGCACAGAACTTGTGGGCTGCCTCCATCCCGGGGTGGTTTCACTCCAGCAGTGGGTGGGCAGCCCCTGCCTGCTGCATTCCCTGGCACTCTGCTCCGTGCTGGGCTGGGTTAGTCACTGCTTCTGGCACGCTCCGAGACGCTCAGATGTGGAGGGCTCTGCTCCACCCTCTCCTCCACAGGCAGCCCGGCCAAAATGCAGCAGCGCCATCCAAACCCTCCAATCCTTCCTGGTTTGCTGCTCTCCCAGATCTCATCTGTCTCCTTCCCTTTGGATGTGCCTCGGAGAGGTTTGTGCGTTTTGCAGACAGCGTGGGGGCGGAGGGCGGGGGTGGCAGGGAAGATGAAGAGCTCGGTGATATACTGAGTATATAGAACAGTGTATAATGCACTGAGTGATGCAACAGCCAGAGAACTAAGTGGATGCTGCTGCCTTTTGATTTACTGCTTGCAAATGGCTTATCTTCTTCTGAAATACTGTTAATTTAATAGACAAACATCCCGGGATAAAGGCTCGCCAGAGACGCAGCTGATGGGATAAACATCGAGAGATTAAAGACCTGTGGGCAAAGTGTATAATTCTGTTATTAAAATCCCAAAGTGCTCCCTTAAAATTAGACCCAAGTAAAGGAAGAGGAGTGGAAAAACCTATGCTTAAAAGGGGGAGTGATTGTGTTGAGCACTTCAGAATCATTTGCTAAGCAAAGTTAAAAAAAGGATAATAACATCAAGCTTGGTCTTCTGCTTGTTTTCCTCCTGCTGGCCCTAACTATCAAAGTGGTATCAAGGAAACCTACTTATTAGCCATGTGTTGAGAACATTTTCCAGAGGCAGCCAGAAAGCCATCAGTGACAGCATTTCTGTGACCTCCTAATTGCACCCCACACAATGTGTGGCTCTTAGGCCCAGGAGGCAGCTGCATTTGCGAACTGAGTCCCAAGACATTATTTCCCAGCTCTGGAGTATGAATGGTGCCCTTTAGGGCTCATTTTTGCAGTGATTGCAGCCAGGATCAGGCACACAGCACACTCACTGCTGCCCAGGCTCTGGCACAGACTGTGCCACTCTGCGCTGTGCTTTGAGACCACAGAAAAGGATTTATCACCACCAAACTGGACAGCTGGTTGAAGCTGAGTCCTAGGGATCCCAACCCTCTGGAAAATCCCAATATGAACAAGTCCAGCCCTTAATTTGTTGTAAAGCATCGACTGGTTTCACCAGATTCCCTAAACAATGATCCAAAGTGGTTGGCTAGGGCTTCCCCAGCACTGAACTCCCTCTCAGAACAATTCCTGTGGCCCCAGAGTGCCACTGTAACAAGAATAAGAGACACAGATGCACGCTGGATCAAGCAAGAGGAAAGAAGGAAGGTTTATTATGATTTTACACTTTTATAGGGCTCAGAAAGGTGACCATCATTGGAAGGTTGAGCGTCAACCATCGCTTGCACAGGTCCGAGAAAATGCCAACAATCATTTGTCCCTCCTACCAGGAGAGAATGTAGAAACAAGAACAGCTCATTATGGAAACATCTAGTTGTTTATAGAAAACTCGTGAGAATCTGACTCCAAAAATGTAAACATCAGAAGGTTTAGTAAGAAAGTGAAAAAACAGGGCAACACCAGAGCATCTCTGCTGATGTGCAGGCCAAGGAGACAGCGAGCTGGGTTTTCATGGATGAGACTCGGGGTGAGATCTGAGAGAGGGAAAACACCCGAGTAACTGCAGTGGAGGAGGAGCCCTGCAAAGCAAGAGAGGCCCTGTCACATCCCCGGGAGGGACACTGCTGATGGTGGTGACAGGGCACAGAGCCTGGGGGGACGGGAGCTCTGGGGACAAAGGCGAGGGGAGCCACAGCACCTGGATCTGCTCTGCCTGAGGGGGTCTGACTGCTGCCCTCGGGGGGGCACAGGAGGATGGACCCCAGTAACTGATGGAGGTTTAGCTGCTTGTTGTTCTGGTCAGCAGAGTTGGGTACAGGAGAGCTTTTTGACAGCTTTCTCTGGATACAACAGACTAGCTGGGCTTTTTGCTCTGGAGGAATTGTTAATGCTCTGGTTAAAATTTGGAATTTTTCTTTCAGCACACACATTCCAGGGTTTGAACTTTTTTCCCCCCAAAACTCTAATATTTTCCCATGACTTATGATGTGAAAATTCTGAAGAAAATAGTGTTTTATGAGCCTCCGACAGTCTTCCCACCACACACACATTTATTTGGTTTTTTGTTGTTTGGGTTTTTTGTGTATGGGAACTATCATATACATTATGGGGAAGAAAATTCTGTAGGACTGAAAGAAATCAAATATCTTATTATCACAAAATAAATAGCTGCCTTCAATTGAAATTTTACTTAAATCAGTGTTTGTTACTGCAGAACATTTTGATCTTAAGAAATGGATGTTTTCTAGTGGGAGAACATCCCATCAAAATGCCAGATACCTCTGTGCATGGAAATTAAACTTGCTTTCCATGCATTGGTGTCCTGTGTTTGAATCCCTGGGTGTGCAATTCCATAGGAGCTCCAACTGAATTGGCTTCTTCATGAAACTTGTGAGAACTTAATATTTTTGAGGCTGTTAATCTCTGTATCACATTTGATTGCAAGTGGTTAATCAGTACAAAAGTTTATGGACAGGACTGTGCGGTGGGGGAGATGGATAAAGGAATTCTCATTACAGAGGATAATTTTGTTAGGCTGTCTGGGCAATAGTGCAGCTTTTAAAGGTTAATTCAGCTTTCACTCCACTCAGGATGAGCTCCATGCAAGGACGTTGTGCCAGGATGTTGTACAAGACACAACCAGAGCAGGAATCCCTCCAGACTCATCTTTTGGAGCTGCATTAGGAGGAGAACCCCCAGATTAACACTTGCCAGTGACAGATTACTCCAAAATCAACCGATTGTGACAAAATGCACTGTACTCTGTATTAGTCACATACCACTGATAGCAATATTAGAGTCCATAAACATGCTTTTAATAGTCAAATACGCTTTAATGTGTGCTGAGTCCAACAGTAAGTGGAAATTAAATGGACAATTTAGTGTATCATCTCCATGCATAGGGCTCAGAAGCATTTCTCCAGCAGATAAACACTGACAGCAAAGCTGTTGTTCAGCAGAAAACCAGAGGTGCCAGATGTTAAAGGCTTTGGTGTGCAAATGTCCTGTCCCAAGAAAAAAGCTGACATTTGCCATTGTACTGGCGTGTATTCTGGAGTGAGAAAAAAGGAATTCCAGATCTATTCTGAAGGCAAGAAGGGCTGGTGGGTAAAGGAGAGGACCTGAAAGACCTAAAGATCCCTGTTTTCAGGCCTGGTTTTGGCCAGTGGTTCATCTGATCTTTTTTCTCCCATCCTTGTCTTCTGTGCAGCACCTTACACACTTCCACATCTGCAGGATACACCAGCAGCTCACTCAGGTACCAGCCCTGACATCCAAACCAAATTCCAGCAACAGGAAAACCAATTTATTTGGCTTTTCTTGGCATGACTCTGTCCATCAGTAGTGATATGACCTCCCCTCACCTCAGGAGAGAAGGTTCCTGTGTGTTTGCTCTTGTAACTTGTACCAGTCCTGCAAAGAGACACATAAAAAGTAATAAAAAAGCATTAAATTAATTTGGCATGCAAGACAGAGCACCTGTTAACTCTCTGGTACCACGCTGCATTTACAGAGGAAATTGTTAAGAAAACAAATTTCTTTTTTGAATTGTAGACTGAATGAATTTAAACTGGACTCCTTGAACACAGTCATAGAACCTCATTGTGCTTTTTTTTGTTTAAAGACCAAAAAAAGAGACTCTCTTCACAAGAAAGTGTTTTAAATACAATGAACTACCTGAATTTCTGAAGTTCTCTCAGGTTCCAGCATATTGCAAAAATGCTGTTAAATTCACATAGTCACAGGTGTTGAAGATAGAGGTCTTGCTGTACCTGTTCACATTGAAGTAAATCAGGGGAAAATATTGTAGGTGGGGAAGGGAATGAAAAACAGACAAAGTGCCAAGAATGTCCTTGGACAGACTCCATCCACACCTGGGTTCCTGCTCCTGGAGTGCCCGGGATGGACATTTAAAACTAAACCAAATTAAGGACCTTTGGCAGGTCTCCCATATTAATGGAATTTCAGTTCCCAGTCCCTTCCTTTTCTATCTGTGCTGTATAATCAGTGTATTATCGAAGCTAGAGCTTCCAGTGGGGAAAAAATCTGCAAAAGATTTCCTGCAGACACAGTGAGCAAGGCATTCTCCTCTGGGGAGAATATTTACAACCCCAAATCAAAATAACTGACTTGAACCATAAAACTCCCCAGCTCAAGCTTCACCTTCAACCCTGCAAATGCTAAAGGTGGCACATGATGCATTTCCCACTCTCTGACTTTCAGAAAATCCATTTAAGATTCTTTGAATAAATGTCCAAAGAGAGGGCACAGGAGCAGCCATTAACTCCTTGTGCACTCTGGTGGCACCTGCACAGGGGGACAACTTTAGCCCAGGCCTTATCAGAGCAGATGATTAAATCCTTCTGATAACCTGCTCTCAGATAAACTCACAAGAGTCTTCCCTCTGTTTGCTCAGACTCTTTTACGCAAATCCTCAGTTTATCCATAAAATCACAATGATGAGCTGCAGTTTAAAAAAAAAAAAAAAAAAATTGAATTTTTGTGCCTCCCATCTTAATATTTCAGTTTGTCCCTCTGCACAGACTTGTCTTCATGCAGAGGAGCCATAAATCTGGCCTGTCACTGTTATGATTATTAGTGGTTAGACCTGATGAATATTGATATGTGGCAAGCGCTCTTTCGACATTAAATACATTTGCCAATTTTCCTCCTCCAAACTCCACCCGTTAATGCTTCATCCAATATGAATCAATATTGGTTTAATAATTAACATGTTTAAACATTTTTTAATGTATATTTCATGATGAGAAGATCTATGTTTATTTTATGATGATAAAATATTTAGAGCCCAGGGAATTTTACTGTGCTGTCATCACGGCATTCACTGGGCCCTTTTCACTCTGCCTGAGGGGGCATCTCTGTCTCCTCTCAGCACAGCCCAGGCTGAAATGGTTCCTGCTCCTTCTGCAGAAGGGCTGTTTATGGGGTCTGAAGATATCTGAAATGTGTGGTGGGGCTGGAAGGGAAGGGCAGCAGCATGGTTGGAGGGACAGTGCCCACTGTCAGCTCCAAACAGCCCTGGGGGCAGGTGGGGATCTGACCTGCAGAGACCTGGAACACATTCAGCTTCAAAAGCAGGTCAGCTTCCTGGAAAACATGCTCAAAAGTGAGGAAGGAAAGAGAAACACTCGCTGCATGAGTGGGCACTCTTCTTCTTGAGGGCAGCAGGTTTGACTTCCCAGGGCTGTTTCTGTACTGGGAAAAGCAAAGTTAAAACAAGTTCCCTGAGTGGGAAGCTTTGGTGGAAGTTAAAACTCTCCCTGAATAAGTGAAGGGGTAATTCTTCAGTGCCTGTGGAGCATGCATGGGGTCTTGGCATCCTGACAGAGAAGAAAAACACCTGTAGGGTGGGAAAGGCTTAAGAAACAGAGATTTGGGGGTTTTGGTTTGCCTAGGAGGTGTCTGGCTCCTCAGATGCCACAGGACCTCGCCACCACCTCGCTTTGCAGAGGATAAATGCAAAGAGCACAGGCTGCAGAGTCATGCCAGTGGCATTCAGGGCACGCTTTGACTTTGCACTGGCTCTTACAGGAGGGTGGATTCTGCTCCAGCTGCCCAGGATCACCAGGGAATCAGAGACAATGAAGAAAACGGGCTCTGAATTCACTGAAATCCAGGTGAAGGTTTCCGGCGAGACTGTGATTAATGCGATAAGGATGATTATGTTTATTTCCATGTATTTGTTCAGAATGATCCAACTGGTCACAGCCCAGTGGCTCCTGACGTTCCACTGCTGGGCAGCAGAACAAACACCCTGTAGTGCATCTGATCTGATCAGGTAGAGCCCTCTGGCAGATGGGCTGGAGCAGTGCTGCAAGCACGGCTGCTGATTGCAGGAAAACACTCTCCTTGCAAGATTTGCTGTGGAATACGTTTATTCCAGAAATGGATTTTAAAAAGGGAAGAAAAAAAAAAGAAAAAGAAGAATGTATCAAAGTCATGATGTCTCCTGGGAAGAGATTTCCCTGTCAAGGTGTGTTTGCTTGATAGCACATCCAGAAGGTAGAAATGTAATGTGGTTTCACACTTTGCTTTTTGAACCCATGTAAACTTCTGGCATTCACAAAAAAAGTAGAGTTTTACAGCTTAACCATGCATTTTGTGAAGCTGTTAGACACTTCATGGAAGAAAAAAAATCCATCAAGGGCATTAAACTGCAAGATAACACCTCTGACTCTGACAGTCCCTGAGCTGCTGAGCACTGGAGGCTGAGAAAGGGAGAGAAATAGTGCCATGTGCTCACCCTGTTTGCACAGCCTTTCCTAGTGGCAATTTTTGGCCACTATTGAACTTCTAATTCTGGATTAGGTGGACTTTTCCTTTCATCTGACCAAACTTCTTTTATTCTATGAAATGAAACATGAAGCAGAGCTGGAGGAAGGCCAGTTGGGGTGCTGCTCCCTAAAATTATCTTGTTGTTTGATTTGAGCTTAAAAAGCCTTCTGAAAAAGAGGGAGGAGAAGATGAATGCTTGCACATCCTGTTTGACACCAGGGAACTTCCTGTGAGATTTACAAAACAAATACATTTAAAAGATTAAACCAAAAAAAACCCAAAAAAACCACCCCACCCCACTCCAAATCCCTCACAGTTTTCAAACATTTTATTTAACTTCATTGTGATTATTTTCCACAGCTCTGGTTAGGAGTAGCAATTATATTAATCCTTCTCCTCCAGGTTGTTAATCCTAGTAAAGTAACCTGTTGCTTGGAAGATTGTATGTTGTTAAGGATCTCTCTAAGAACATTTATTCACGCTCAGGGAGTGCATTCCTGATGCACACACGCACTGTTCATTTAGGCTGAAACTCACCCCTAGGAAGGGGGGCTGTGCTCAGAGCCAAGGTATCACTTAATTCACACTTAAACCCTTCAGATCAGAAGATAATATGAAATCCAATGGAAAAATCCACTTGTGTGATCTGGAGACATCAGCAGAGAAATCAGTGGGGCTTTGGGTGAGAAAGCGAAGATCACTGAAATTAAAATCACTTCCTCTGAATCTGATGAATCTGAGGTGGTGTGAGAGAGGTGAGACAGAAGATGTTCTCATAGTTATATGAGCTGGGATATTTATGCTCCAGACCTGAGTGCATGGCGTAAATCGGATGAGACAAGCAAATTGCACCCAATGAGCAGTGAAAGCAGGCAGCAGCATCCATGTGGAATCTCAATTTACACCGCAGCTGGGGTCTGGAGGAGCTGCAGCGACAGAGCAGGGCTCTGAACTACAGTCTGCTCCTCCTTCCCTCTTTTTTCCCCCCAGTTCCAGTGGATGTGCTCCAGCAGGACACAGCGCTGTGGACTGCCAACCACTCACCCAGGGCCTGTCCCAGCTCTGAGGCTGGCTTCCACACCCTGCTAATAGCCCTGGAAGGATTTACACACGGATTGCTGTCATTTCCATGTTAATACTCTGCTGTTCGGCAGCCAGTAACCTTTGTCCTCCTGAAATGCTCCCGTGGCTTTGTCACTGCGGAGGACCTGGCCGAGCCGAGCAGAGTCACTGCCCAGCACAAATGGTGAGCTCTTCCCTGGCTTTTCCTTTTTAACCTCCTGGCAAAAAAAAAATATTGAAGTTTGGCTGGTCTGAGCCTGTCTAAAACTCTTCGTGTTTGGCTGAGTCCCTGCTCCTTGCAGACCCCTCCAGCACCTCCTTCCCAGGAGGTGTGTGCCCTGCTGCTGGACTCTGGGATGGAGCCAGGAATGGGCTCACGGGGATCAGGGCAGACACTGTGGGATGGTCTGTCTGCACTCTGAGGATGGGGTTTGAGCAACCTGGTCCAGTGCAAAGTGTAGGGGAGTGGGAACGAGATGATCTTTAAGGCGCCTTCCAGCCCAAGCCATTGAGTGACTCTGTGGTTCTGTGGGTCGTCTCTTACTTTCAGCAGCCCAAGCACAGCTCTCCTCGGCCCAGCCAGCTGCCTAAACTCCCACTGGAGCTGGGAAAGAGAAACAACCAATTCCACAGCACAATTCATCTGACTTCTTTTAGACATCTGCCTTAGAAAGAGATGAATTGAACCCTGGGAGTGACAGGTTCTGTGCTTTGATCACAAGGGGAGACTCTCCAGCCTGCAGGGACACAGACCCGGCAGCTCCACATACCTGTGCAGAGCCAGATAAATCCCAGAGCACATTCCCTGGTGCAGCCCAGGGACCCTCCACTTGGGGCTGTGGAGCAGCACCCACTGTTGTCCCCTCCCCATCTCCTGTGCCCCCAGAAGTGTGAGGTCCCCGCTCACAGTGCCTCGTTGCTCTTCACCACGGTGGTTTGCTATGACAGATATTCCGATCTGTCCCTATATAAATCTCTTCTGAAAAGCTGTCAGGACACGTAAGAAAGAAAGATGGAGCCTCTTCTTGCAAAGTGCTGACAGGGTGCTGCCTGTACAACAGCAGAGCTCAGTGCATGAGCCAGCCCCTTCTCTTCCCCACCTCTTGTCCCCTTCCTCATCTCCTCCTGCCCCCAGATGAAGCACAAGAAGGCTTTGTATTTTGATCTTTTAGTCCATCAGTAAAATGCCTTTTTTTTTTCTTCCTGTCATATTTAAATCATGCTTGATTCAATTCTCTTCCTGGCAGGTGTTTGTTTATTTTCTCAAATCCCTGACTGCAAAGACATTGTTGCTCATGGACGTATTTCCAGGGGAGGTTTTATTCAGTGGCAGCAGATGTCTTCCCCTGGAAAGTCGTGGTGCAGATATTGAGGGCAAGCTGTCCTTGGGTTAGGAGGCATTTTAGAGCAGCTCTCTACACCCTGCTCTTCACAACTGTCCCCAGCAAGTTCCACTCCCAGATTCTGCTGCAGCTCTTCCCAGGAGTCCCAGCTCACTGACCCCTTCACCAGAGCTGGCTGGCATCTGACAGCACACTCCTAGAGAAAGAAACAACAGAAGCCCAGGAAGAGAGAAAATATTTTTTTAAAATATGCTTCACTGTGAGGGTGGGCAGGCCCTGGCACAGGGTGCCCAGAGCAGCTGTGGCTGCCCCTGGATCCCTGGCAGTGCCCAAGGCCAGGTTGGACATTGGGGCTTGGAGCAGCCTGGGACAGTGGGAAGTGTCCCTGCCCATGGCAGTGGGTGGGCCCGTATGGGCTTTAAGGTCCCTCCCAATCCAAACCATTCTGTGATTCCATCATTTGATGAAATATATGAACATCAACCACACACACAGAGCGTGGAGACACACAAGGAGGAGGGAGTCATACAGAATCACAGATTTATAAGATCATGTACTCATTAGTCCACACACCTACACACACACACCTACCTATAAACACAGGGACAGACACTACATGAGCAACCAGACCATAATTATTTAGTGCCAAGTGGTCCTGCAAAGATCCACAGCACCCACAGAGCCTCTGTCTCATCCCCTGCCCACCTGTGCAGGCACAAACTCCTTCCCCTGGAGCTTTGTGCTGTGCAGTCTCCAGGAGTGAATGTACCTGCTCTGTCTCCCAGATCTATCACATTCCAGGGCTTTATCCAGACCACTTCAATGAGGTTTCAAAGGTTTCTGTGCATGTTTCAATCAGTTCAGGCATGTCAGACAAGCAAGTGCTGTGGAGGTACCTGCAAATTACACCATCTGGCTGCTTCAGTGAGCCAGACAAGAGGCAGACTGCAGGCAAAGGGAGAATCCAGACCTTAGTGGAACGAGGGGAACATAAACCCAGCCATTTGCAGAGGAAGAACATTTAAAAATCACTCCAAATAATCTTGCAGTAAAACTTTACCCATTTTATTAAGCAAATCTGGTAAGTGGGACAGAATTTTCTTTGGCGTGAGCTCAGTTCACGGGAAGATTGTTTCCAGCTTTGGGTAATGCCAGAGAATGTCCTGTGTGGCAGAATCTGCAGATTCCCAGGTCTGGGCCTCTGGGGGTAAGAAATGCTTCACAATGGGATGGCAGTGGGCTCAGTTCAACTGATATAAATAGAAAACTCCACAGGTAGGTAACAGGCAGCTGAGTGTTTTTCCCCCAGACCCATTTAAAAAATGTATGGGTTAATTTTTATGCATGAGCCTGCATGAAACAATGGCATTTCCAGCTAAAGAATGAGCTGGACAGGCTTTTTGTCTTGTGTAGAGCAGTTCTAGTTCTCATTAAAAACAAAACCCCTCACCTTTGCAAGGTGGCTTTAAATCAGAACTGGAGGATTATTATGGGAGAAGGGGTATTTTCAGGGGAAAGAAATTATTTTCAAACAAGGTAGACTTACTTTCAAATAGTTAAAAAGAGCAGGGAAAAAAGAATTTTCTGGTAGAAAAATAAAGAAAACAAGTTGAGCTGGCTCTGGCTGGGTTCACCACGATGTCAATTGTACCTAACCAGGAGGTAAATCAAAGAGGCTCCTCTATTGTGATGCTGATCCATCCATTCCTGATCTCTTCTTGGGACTACCAAAAAACCCAGGCCAGACAAAATTAAGGGACTAAAAAGCAGGGATATTTATTGAAGGGCCTTCAGGTACATTTCAGGCAGATGAAGCCCCCCAGGGGCTACACCCAAAAACGAACAAAGGGTCACAGGTTTTCAAACTTTTATAAGTTTGGACCATTTGCAGATTGGGGTTCATCTTCCAATTACAGCTTCAGGTAATGAAGTCATTGACCCCAGGTTTGCTGCCCCCAACTCACTTTTGTTTCCATCTCTCAGGGCCTGAGGCAGTGAGGTGTCCTTGATTCCCAGGCCTGGAGAGGAATTGTTGTGTCTGAGCAAAGTGGGGAAGCAGCAGCTCACACTGTGTGTGGAGTTTGGAGTTACACACTAAAGAACTGCAAGCTTACAAATACATGAAAAATATAAAAGCTAAAATCGTAAGGCATCATTTCCCTCAGCAGAAAGCTCCTAGTGGGAAGAGCAAGGAGGGGGAATAACAGTGTTTGTTTGTTGAAAGGGAAGCACGTTCCTGTTGACTCAGCCTCCATTAGATGGCTCCTGTTACTGCCCAGGGTGAGCTGCTGGCACTGTCACCCCTCTGCCATCTGGAAAAGGAAGAGAAGGAAAGCAGGGCAGGAGAGCCTGGGTGTCCATCCCTCTTCCCAGACCTCATCCCGGAGCCTGTCCCGATCTGAAGGAGCAGAGCTGTGCTGGGAGGTGCCGGGAGCCCCGTGGCTGAGCCATAAATCTCACTCAGTCAGAGGGGAAGATTGATGCTCCCAGGCTGGGAACGCCGCCCGTGGCGTTGGCACACACACACTCTGACACGCACACACATTCCCGCCCGGCACAACCCAGCAGCTCTGCCAGAACCCACACCGAGGAGAAGGTGCAGTCCCAGGGACAGCTAAATTGCTTTCATGACTTTCCAGCAGCATTTGGAAGACAAATTGGGGGCTTGTGTTTTAAATGTAGCCCAAATTTGCATTTTGATTGGCTAAGAGGCCATGCAGATTCCACGGTAAAGTACTGATCTGTCAAAGGCATCTGACAGTTTTCAACAATTGCTGAAATGGCTTTAAAACAGACCTGGGAGAGCTGGGGAGAGAAAAAAAAATCAAAAATTCTCTGTCTGATGAGTGAGTTCTTTCATCTGCTAAAAGCTCTCCAAGCCCACAAGCCCGAGGCTGACTTTAAATAGAGTCAATGGAGAAATATCTTCTAGACAGGGAGATGATGAAGCTCTCCAATAGTTGTTCTCCCTTTCATTCCCTCTGTCCCTCTCTCTCCTACACCTATTTACCTTTGCTCTCTTCCTCCCTTCCTCCCTCCAGAAAAAGGAGGCTGTCCAGGCTGGTGCTGGTGCCCTCACTGCTCATGGAAGTCAGAGATGAGTCTCACACTGCATCTCACGGGACTGAACTTCAGGATGGTTCTGCAACCACAGGGCCACAGGACCTTGTCCAGCTGTGAGTGACGTGGATAGCTTAAGGTAATTTCTGTAACAATTAAGGGATTTGTCCACTCATGGTATCTTTAAATGAGCCACAAGGGATTTTGCCACTGGGTTGCTGTTGAGACACAGCCTGTTTCTGGATTCAACCAAGAAACAAGATATTTCCTAAGGACATGTCCTAGGGAGGAATGAACAGCCCTGAAATAGCACTTGGCAGTGAGAGATGGAGTCAGTTGCATTTACAAGAATGATGGATTCTGAAAACTGGAATTTCAAGCTACCAAGACTCAAAAATGTTTCTGACTCCAGAGATTAAAAGATTTCACCCACTCCTTTTTCACGTGAAAGAAGTGAGCTCATCTTTGGGTGCCTTTCAGTGGATCAGCCCGCTGACCTCTGCAGAGCCTTTGGGCCATCCCCACGCAGAGTGACATAATAATGATGGATAAGCATCATTTACCATTTTGGGGGAGAGACAGAGAAAAACATCGATGTTTCCCAGATTGGTCCCAAACTGTGGAGCCCAGCTCTGCACTGACCTGCCCCCTTTTCCCAGAGCAGGGAGCAGCTCCTCAACCCTCCAGCACATTCCTGTCCCTGCCCCGCAGCTCAGCCCTAATATCCCAGCACTTCTATCCTTTTGACCTCCTCAGCATTGCACAACCAGCCCAGAGCCCATTCCTCCTTCTGCTTCAGCTCAGCCACAGCAGCATCAGCCTTAGGCAAAACTCAGCTGTGAAGAAATGATTTCGCCTTGAGGCTGCAAACCTTTGGAGACAGACATGTAGGCTCTGCAACCTCCAGAAGACACATTAACCTGCTTGGTTTGCTTCTGCTTCTCTGAGGGGACCTTGGCTGGACAACAGGTGCCCACCAAGCCTCTCTGCCACTCCTCTCCTCAGCAGGGTGGAGAAGGGGGGAAAATAAGATGGAAAAAGTCATGTCAGGGTAAAGGCAGTTTAATTAAAAAAAAGCAAATGCCCAAGCAGCAGCAAAGAAAATGAAAAGATTCATTCTTTACTTTCCATCAACAGGAAGTAGGGGTTCAATAAATATAGAGGATTCTCTGGAAGGCAAATATAGCAAATGTTTTCTATTGCTTTTATTGGTGAGCAGACATCATATAATACAGACTATCCATTTGGTCAGTTTGGGTCAGTTGTCCTGGTTGTGATCGCTCCCAAAATTTTGCCCATCCCCAGCCTGTTGCTGAGGGGGAAATGTTGGAGACACTGCCTTGGTGCTCAGCAGAACCAACACAAAGGTGTTACCAGCACCTTCCCAGTTACCCATACACAGCCCTGTGAGGGCTGCTCTGGGGAAAATGAACTCCACATCTCAGCTGAACCCCACACACTCTTACTCATTTCAGGAGGGGTGCACTCCCTCTGCATGGTTCCCAGCACAAATCCTGCTGGACGCTGCTATGTGTCATAAAGGGATGCCTAAAGTCATCACAGCGTGGTGGCACGTGGAAAGAAGGTTGGTGATGAACTCATGTGGGCTGGGAGAGATCAGTGCTACCCCTGGATTAGCCATAATGAGGTAATTGGCTGCAGGACATCCCAGGTGTGAATTACAGGCTGAGAGCACAGCACATTGTTGGGTGCACGGTGTGATCCCCCACTGCTGCGGGACTTGGGCCCTCCGTGCTCCCTGTGTGTGGTGAACTTTCCTTTCATGCTTGCTCCAGGAGAGATATCCCAGGATAAGGAGATCAGTGAGCCTGGTGTGGAGGTGGAGAGGAGGAAGGGGCTCCATCCAGAGCAGATATCCATCCCCGAGGCAGCTGATTCCAGCCCTGCACAATGACGTGTGCCTCTCGCAGCTGGTGTAAGCCTGGCATGAGCAATGGCTGATGAATCTCTGCACCACTTGTCTTTGCATGCTCTGGATGAGGCCTGGGGAAATCACCCCAATCAACCACGTCTCCTACACACAGCTCTGCCCTCTCCTTTTCAATAAACAGTCCTGTCTTGCCTTATTCACTCTTCTGGTGTTCTTTACCATCTAACTGAAACAGAATTGGGGATTTGCTCCTCTGTTTAATCCCTAGCTAAGGACATTGCAGTTGTATCCTTGAGAGAGGAAGGTATTTTTCTCACTGTTCTTCCCCTTTCCCCGGGCCTCCCTCCAGAAGGATTTTCCTTTGACCTCAGCTAATGAAATGATCCAGATCAGTAACTGGGGAAAGCAGCCTCAGGACAAAGTTCAAGCCTTTTTCTTCTCAACAGGCTCTCTGTGACAGTTCCTATTCAGCATTTAGCTGGTATTTATTATTAATTTCCCATCTCTATCAGGGATGGATGACCTTGGGGCTCACAGATGTTTTCCACTTGGGAGCAAACTGGACATCTCCGTGGGTTAAACACAGAGATGAGGAGGAGGTTGGCAGGAGAGGACAATGTGACTCACAAGTGCAACTCAGCAATTACAACTGGACTGTTCTTTTCTTGTTCTTTCCCCTTCTCCCCTCGTGCCTTGGTGTGGTCATTGGTAGCAATTTGTGTCAGGGCATCCTGGGCTCCCAGGTTCCACAAATCCATCCATTACCCCCCCAGAAACAAATCCCATCGAATCACCAGCATATTAACTGTATTTCAGATATGTTACATGGACACTGATTGCAAATCTGAAGACATTTCCATCTTGCCTGAGGCCAAGTTTTTTAATTTAAAAAAAAAGAGTCCCATCAGGGTCTGTGCAAAGGCTCTTTAGGTATTCCAACCGGCAGAGTTTATTTAAAAATTCAATAAGGCAATTTTCATGGCAGTGAGGAAATAGAAACAGTGCTGATGCCTGCACACCCAGTGAAGAGGAAGAGGCAGCCAGGATTTCATCTCCCAGATCCACTCAAGCCAGTCTTTGCTGCTGCCTCGTTCTAACTGAGGCCAAAAACTGAGGAATCCTTCCTGCTTGACAATTAAATTTTTTCCAACAGCAGAACAAGGATTAGGGAGTGACGAGCAGGAGTGGCCTTTTTAGAACAATCCCATTAGCTAACACAGAACAAGCGTTACCAGACCTGTTTCTGGACTTCATGAGGCTGGAGAGAACTTACCCTCCTCTCTCAGGATCCCAGGGTTTCCCCTGAGGCACCTGAGCAGATGGGGAAGGGTCCTGTGCTTGGTGAGGGAGGGTGTTAACAAGGTCCCAGTGCAATGGCTGCTCTCAAGAGCAGAGCTCCGCTCACAGTAGAATGTAGCAGAAGACAGAACCCTGAAATGGTGAATTCTTCCCAGAGTGACTGCATCCTCCTTCCCCTGAGAATGCTGAGGGAGCAAGGAGCTAGCAGCTGCCCAGCCCTTTTTCCCAGCCCAATTCTTGGGTATCTTTGCCTGAGAAACCTTCAGATAAGAGGAGTGCAGCTGTCCTGGTTTAGCGTAAATCTGGGAGAAAACCTCCTAATGGGGTTCCTCTGTGAAGCAAACCCAAACTGCCCCTTCTCCAACTGGTCTGGGAAAGAATTTCATTGGAGAAGAGTGGAAAAAACCTGTTTATTTAACAAACAAAGTGCCCAAAAGCATAAAAAATGAATAATATGAAACAATAAAACTTCTTGTTGCTCTGAAGTGAGATGGTAAATTGAGAAATCCTTGCTGTGGGTGCAGCTTGGCTTGCTCAGTCTCTTATCAGTTCCTCCAATGCTGGAAAATGCTGTCCTGGGCCCCTGTGGGCCAAGGTGTGACCTCCCAGTGCTCCTCTGGGTTTTCAGTCCAGAGCAGGTTTAATCAGTCCCAAGAAAAAAACCCAAAAAACCAGTCCAGGGAACATCTCTGCCTCAGCCAGCTAAAAACTGACTAAAAGCACAGAAATCTCTGTCCTGCTGTCTGTCTGCGCTGCAGACAGCACAGTCCAGGAGAGGAATGCAGAACCAGTCCCAAAGGTACAGAACATAACATCCAACATAAACAGAACAGACAGCTGGGGACACGAGCACCATGAAGTCACAGCAGCCAAGTGCCCTCCTCCCCTGAGCTGGGCCACTTTTGTCTCTCCTAAGTGCCCTGTCCTTTTTGTCTCCTGGCCACACACATGGATCAAACTCCCTGAGAGAAAGAGACAAGGGGAAGAATCCTAAACCACAACAGAAAGAGAAGGGTTAACTTTGCATAGACATAGCCCTGCAAGAGGACAGAAGGTAAGCAGGATGCGTATCAAAATTGGTTGTTCTCTGCTCTCTGTGAACCATGAGGGGCTCCTTGGGAAGCAGAGACAAAACTGAATTGCTGTTTATAGACCAGAGGTGAAAAAACATCCCTGGCTGCTCTGGACCAGTAAAGGCATTTCCTGCTGCCTTATGGCCACTGCTGTCTTCCAGTCTGTCCTCAGCCAGGCACAGATAACCATGCCACCCCCTTTCCTTGGCATCAGGACCCTGCTAAGCCCAGACTTTGGAGATTTGGAAGGTTCACTCCCATCTCATGGAGAAAAGGAGCAGCCAGAATTTATTGGTGCTCAGAGGAGAACAGAGACTTCTATCAGCCATCCATTCCCTGGAAACTTCAGCCCCCAAATTCACCCCACCCCAGGAGCAGAGGCACCTCTGTGGCTTCCCCCACCTTGAGCATTGATGCCCCAGCTCCCTGCCAGAGGAGCCAAAGGACTTTCTGAGCCTGCTGCTAAGGAGATCATTAAGGCAAACACATGAACCTTTCCAGTCAGAAGGATGAGGTGGGGTTTTAATTAAGGCAATTATACTCAGCTGGATGGGCTATTTGCAGAGGCATTTAAAGTCTCTAGGAGGGTTTAAAGGCAGTAGTACTGATAGAGCACAGGAAATCTACTGTTTGTGTGCACTGCTGGACTGGGGCTGCCAGCACTGCTGGTGTCCTGCTGGAGAAACCTGAGGCTGCATTGAAGAGTGGCAAAATTGCCCGTGGCAAAGTCAAGGATGTCCATTCTAGAGAGGGCACGGCTCTCTCAGGTCAGGGGAGGGAGTTTTCAGAGCATCAGCACCTTTTTCCTCTCAAAAGATGACAAAAAACTTGTAACTTCAGAAACGTGAGGGCAGTAATTTGTGGGGAGTGGCTGGTATCTTTGCCAGGTCAGTTGGCATTTTGTGTTTGAAATTGAGTGATTTGGGTCGGGGTTTTTTGTTCCCCTTAAACTCTTACAGTGCAGTAATTTACAATTTCTATATGAAAAGTCATTACAACTTGAAATTGGGAACTTGGCGCTTTGATAGTGTCACACTTCTGACAATTCAAAACTCGTGAATTGTAGAAGAGGGGTCAGAGCCAACTGAGCCTGCAAGAAGCTGGGATTTTGACAAACCAATGCTTTCCTCTACAGCCTTCCATGCAAATTTTCTAAACAGCCCTGATTGCATCCACTTAATTCTCTTTTTTACTCTTTCTGACTAAAAGTTACACCTATTCCCCCCTTGCTGGGAGCCTGTGCTGCTCTCCCTTTGCAGCAGTTTGGGGGGCACTGGGGTCCCCCAGTGCTCTTTCATTTCATTGTTTCCTCCTCCTCAGCGAGACACAGCGGATCAATGTGACTTTCACTTCACCCCTTCCCATTTGGTGCTGCCTCTCATTTTGTTCTCCTTTTAATACCATCTTTATTGCCAGGCTGTTCTAATGCTGTTGTTTATTTATGGCTATTACTGAGATGATGCTTTAATTGTCAGATCAGCGCCTCCAGTCCATTTTTTTTTTTTTTT
>VYXD01015985.1:614283-633458 GCA_013397195.1 Hylia prasina
TCTGCCACATGCACACACCACACACACACAATTAGGAACAACAATGGTGCTATTCCAAATGAACCCTTGTGCAGCTCTTTGTGATTTTACCCCGTCTCAGAAAGGACAGCCTTTGAGTCTGTTTACTGTTCTTTCTGCACTGAGCATTTTGCTTTGTAGATCTGGAAAAAGGAAATTCAATTAGAGGAGTATTCAGGATGGTTTTTATATATATTTTCTACCAATTAGCATTTCATTAAGGCAGTTAAATTGCATTTGCCAGAGACAGACACAACCCATTGCAGAGCATTATTTTAAGATCCCATTTCTTTTTTTTTTTCCACTTGCAGGCTGAAAATGAAATCAGGGAATGATTGATTAATTATTAATTCATTACTGGTGATTGGGTTGAAGCTGGTCAGAAGGGGAAAGTGCTAAGGCACAATCTTGCTTTATGTCTTCTGACAACTTTGCAGGAGTTACCAGTGGCGGACAGGTGTCCTAAGGCCAAGTGGAGATGCTGGGGTGCCTGGGGTGCTTGGTACCATCTGTTTTGGAAGACTGTAATGATCATCCAGCTCCAATCCCCCTGCCAGGGGCAGGGAGGAACCTTTCACTAACAACCTGTCCTAGTGGGAGGTGTCCCTGCCCCTGGCACGGGGGACTGGAGCTGGGTGATCTTTTAGGTCCCTTTCAACCCAGTCCATTCTATGATTCTCTGATTTCCTCATCCTGACCTCCCTGCAGGCTGCAGGAGGTTGACAGGGACTAGTGATATCTCATCAGTACCACTCCAAAAAGTCTTTTGGGCAAGAACCATCCTACATGCAGCTGATCAGGGGGATGAGCAATTGCTGCTGGTGACAGAAGGCACAAGCCCACGTGTGGCACAGGCTGCTGGCTCTGCCCAGCTCTCCAGGCTGCACCTTTGCCTGGCTCTAGAAGGCAAATCTCAGCTTTCCTTTCCACTGCTGCCTGCTCCGAAGGCTCCTCTCCATCACTGCCCCTGTTTGCAGCGTGGCTTTGTCTCTTCATTGCTCTCAAGGTCACCATTGATCAGATCGTGTGCACTTTACATCTGCAGCCTTGGACGGGCAGAGAGAGGAATTGATTGCAGTCAATTCAGCTGCAGATTGAACTGTATTGACTTGTCCCCTATTCATGCAGACGAGGAGCTTTGCTACCTTTTAATTACCACGGCCGGCCCTGCCCTGCATCAATGGGATGGCTGGGGGTGTGAATGGGAGTGTGGGGGCATTATAGGGCCTTGAGAAAATCTTTGTAAGGGGGATGGAGGGATATTTTTCTGTCAGGACCCCAGGAGAACTAGTGCTGGGGGAATCCCAGGGATAGAAAGTCATCTTTCCTCTGTCCACAGTGGCTCTTTCTGGAGGAGTCCATCACTGGAAGTGATTTATTTTCCATAGTGGGAGCCAACCATTTCCAAGGAGGGGCACAGCTGAAGGACCAGCAGCCACAGGTGAGGTGAGGGTGCTGCTCCTTTGAACGAGGCACACTTGGCCAGGCAGGCAGATGCTCAGCTGGCAGGGGTCACACTGGAGACACAATTCACCATCCCTGAGTACAAAGAGATGCTGCCACAAGCTCCCGTTTATCTCGGGATGAGCCCCTCTCCTGTTCAGCAAAGTCCTTTGCCCAAATCCTGAGTCCTCTTGTGGAGGAGGAAGAGCTGTTTTTGTGATCCTTGCTTATATCTAGGGATCAGAGGAGGCTGGGGTGTGTTCAGCTGGCCCTTGTGGAAAACAAGCTGTCCATGATTGATTTCCATGGAGCAGCCCAGGCTCCCCAGCCTGGATCCTGCTGTAGCTCTGTCCGTGGGCTCTGCCTGCACCAGCACAGTAATTCCCTGCTATCACAGAAAGTGCAGTTGGCATTTCTGAAAGGTGTGGGATTGGCATCTTTAGAAGACTGAAATCCTCTGTTTGTCTGCTGAATTGATGCCAGGAGTACCAGCACTGGGAGTGAGGGAAGAGAAGCGATTCCAGCAGGGCTGGTGAATAACAGCTTTCTTAGCAAATTGAAAAGTAAAAAAAAAAAATGCAACCAGAACAACAAAATGACTTCTATTTAGGGTCAGGGAAAGTATTGCACTTGTTTTTTTACCATTGGAACTATTTTGAGTAAAACAACAGCATTAAAGGAAATGTCAAAAGAGAGCAATTTTCAAACAACAGCTAAAATCAACATTTTAAAGACAAGTGGAGAAAAAAAGGGGTTTTGTTAATTTTTATTTTTTTGCCTCTTGCTTTCCTTTTCCACTGTTTCTACAAAGAGATCAGAAATTCTCTGCAGTGTTCTGATGTGACCAAATACTTCATTTATTCTCCTCCCTAGGACTGATGTCCAACGCACTTTTCCTATCTCCAGGATTAAAGCCCAGACATGGCTCTTTTTGTGAGGATGCTGACCCCAGGCTGGGTTTGTGCAATTCCTGCCCAGTCATGGGAAACTGAACGAAGACAAGCAATTAATTTTTACATGAACTATGAAGACACCATCAGCTGGTGACAAACACAGGCCACAGCTTCCCTCCAAACCCAGACTGAGGATCTGTAGGACCCTTTCCCAGCCTCCACCATGAGATGTGGGGTTAAGGAATGGTGTATATTCTGACTTTGTAGGCTCAGATGAAATAGGGAGAGGAATTATTATTACCTGACAGGAATAATAATCCTTTATTTTAACCTTGCAGCAGGCAAAGGTACTTAGATGAGCTATTGAATGTGTGTGTGCATGACTATGGTTCTAGTCCCTGCTTTCCAAATGGTGTTTGTGTGGAAGCCATCTCTTGTCTTAACAAAAATCCCAGATCCTCTGGACAAAATATAAATGGGCTCGGCCTTCCAGCTTCCCTGCTGCAGAGATGGGGTTGTCATTGTTTGCAGACCCAGGGTATCTCTAGACTATTGAAACCCAAATTTCAAGCTAACAGAGGCACCAGCTTTCAATCCTAAAGCCCTTCCTCCTGCCCTTGCAGAGACCCTTCCCCTCTTCTTTGCAGCATCCCAAAGGGGAGAAGTGAATTCCAGCAGTTTACAGCTCCCAGGGAGAGAATGTGCTGTGCTAATCTCCCCCAGTTCCTCGCTGTTAAAATAAATTCTTCCCATGTTAGTAAGGCTCCCCCGAGGCCTCGGCAGAACAGGTGCTCACTTGACCCAAGTGTCACCTGCACCTCATATATCACATCAGCCCCAGGGGGGGAAAATGCAGCCAAGGCTCCCTCCCCACAGCCGCCCAGGGGAGGTCTGGCTCAGCACAACCACAGATGGAGCCCGGGGTGTGTGCTGGGAACTGCAGGGAATGCTCCTCTCCCAGGAGATGGGATTTGCTTATTGTGCCACTTGGCCGGGCTGTGCTGCCTGCCTCCAGCAATGGATGGCTCCTTGGGATGCTCCAAGGGACTGCACAAGGCTCCTGGCTGTCCAGTGTGATGTTTGAGGTGAGGCACCTGTACCAAACGTCCTTCTACCGGGTGGCTGTGCACTGATTTTTGGAGAAGACCTCGTGGCATTAGGCTGCAAAACTAAAGCTGCTGGTCTTGGCCATGGAGATGAGCAGCCTCCTGTGGCTTTGGTGAATCGGTGTTTTCTTGTGCAGCTCTCTCAGAAGTGGAAGGAAGACAAAAATTGAATACTTCTCTCCCTAGAAATGTCCAAGGCCAGGTTGGATGGGGCTTGGAGTCACCTGTGATAGTGGAAGGTGTCTCTGCCCACAGCAGGCAGTGGAAAGAGATGAGCTTTAAGGTCCCTTCCAACACAAACCATTCTGTGATTCTAGGTTTGAAAAATTTTCTTCAGGGAGTGTGTTCCTTCCTGCAAAACTCCCTCTGTCTTGTCCCACAGGAGCCATGAGGTGTAAAAGTAACCTGAATGATCATGAATCCGGAGAAAAACAACCCAGTAGGGGAAAGCCAGGCCCAAGATGTGATTCTGGAGGTGTGAGGGGGAATATTACAATGAAAACTCCGGGGAACATCCTCTGCCCACATGTTCCTGGCTGCCCACCACTGGTTACTGGAGCTGGGTTTGAAGAAAAGTAAATCCTGCCTCTTCCACGGAAATTCTTGGGGACAGAGATGCCAAAAAAAAAGTTAGGGGAGGTTACCTCAGTATTAATCAACAGGGGAGGGTAGAGGTGAGAGAGATATAATTTTATCTGAATAATATCAAGACCCACGTTGCATCATTCCTACAGTTTTCCCAAAGTCACCCAGCCAGGTTATGTGATGATGGCTGAAAACATTGTTGACATTCCAAGCCTGCTCACTAAGACCCGAACTCAGGAGCACACGTACTTAAGCTCTCATTTTTGTCCATACCTAATTATGTGTGCTAATTATTCAGCAGATAATTAATTATTTTGCTAATTATTTAGACTCTGCATGCAACTGGTCATTCCAAACGGTGTACAACATGGGTTGATTTCACACTTCATACCGTGTTTATCCCAAAGTCAAAAGGGTTTATATTTTTATTCATGATCAGAGACACAATTGAGGAACATTTGTTCAACACAAGGATCCTGGGAACTTCAGCTGGAATTTCTAAGGAGCCAGCTCTCGTTGTGTTCCCTTCCAGGCTGTGTGAGGCTGAATGGTCCTGTTTTGCTGAATGCAATGTTGCATGAAAACTTGCATGTGCTTTGTATAAGCCCCTAATTGCAAGTGTTTGTGAGCCATTATCTAACAGGGAAACAGGTTCAGCAGGACCTTATGGTTTAAGTGACCAATTCTGTCTGGTATGGATCAGCTCGTGAACATTCCCGAGCATCTGCTAGGATGGGAGTTTGGATTGTGATCCTGATGGATTTGCACAGCAAAGATGCTTCAGAAAATTAAAATCTATTCATGGAATATTCTGGCAGCAGCAAAAAGAGTTTATATATGGCTTATAAATTCTTCACTGAGCTCTGAGAATGACTGAGTGCTTGCAGGAAAAAGGATTGGGGATGCTCACATAGGAGCATGAGTGAAGAGGAATCACTGCATTTATTTGGGATGAAATGGTGAACATAAGAAGCAGATAAGAAATACACTGGTGCTTTCAAAAGGCTGGTTTTTCTGAGTGGCTGTTGGCAATTTACTTCTCTGCCTCTCTTCCTGTGTCTTGGCTGATGTGGATACTCAGTTCAAGGATGGATGTCCAGAGGGATGAGTGGGAAAAAGAGGAAGGACAGAAAAGGGAGTTAGCTCTGTATCTCTGCCATGTGATAGTGCACACTGAGGCACTGGATAAGGGAACACAGCCAGCTCCAGAGCATGGCTTGAAAAGTTACGGAAAAATGATTTTCCATGATTCTTATTTCACTCCCATTACTAAGGCACAGGAAAAACAACCTCCTCTGTTGTGGAGTTAAAAGTCTGTAGGTGGTGGGGTTTTTTGTTGTTTTTTTTTTTGGGGTTGTTTTTGGTTTTTTTTTCCTTGGAGCAGCCTTGCAAACTTTTCCTGAGGGCCACCTGTCAGGCAAAGCCTCCTCTCTGCAGCCACTGGAGGCAGGCTCAGTATTGATATTATTTATTTCTCCCATTGCTGTAACCAATTAAACAAAAGCTTACTCAGTCCATAAAGAGCAACAGCCTGGGGAGAGTGGGAGGGAGAGGCATTCCAAACAGGCATTTTATCTCTGACACACACTCCTGGGCAGGGGATTGAAGGTCAATGCATACACATCATCCTGGGCTGATTGCAGCGCTGACAGCCGCTCACTTGGTTTTATGAAATTATCAATTGATCTGTGATTGCAGAATCTAATCAAGGCTTGGAAAATAGGGGCGGGTGGAGGAGCCAGTCGGGCGGGATTGTTCTCCTGCCTCTGCTTCTGTGGGAGGGGCTCTCCAGGAGCCCTGGGACAGGGGTTGGTGCACAACCTCTGCTATCAGCTGCCTTGTTTACAGGTCACCCTTTTGTGGTGGTTTTTTCTTTGCTCACTCACTACTGAAATGACAAGAGGTTGTGACTATATTCACACGATGAAGGTGCTCACTGGGGTTTGGCTCTGGCTGGAAGGTTTGCATATCACAAAAAAAGCGTCTGGCAACATTTTGAGGTAATTAAAGATCACTGGATATTGGGAATTCCTATCCTGAAGAAAACAGTGTTTGCTGGAGCCTGACAAGGGGATCAGAGAGGAGGATGGAACATCAGCAAGGGAAAATCTAAGAATTTGTGTTGCTTGAAAAAGGATGGAAAGTGCAAGGTTTATCACAAGTCACCCTTACAAAATATGGAAAGAAGGATTTAATCGGTGATATGCACTGATATAATTCTAAGTGAGTTATTATAAATCTGATAATATCAATTGCTTTCAGAAAAAGACCCAAATCCAGGTCCCATATTATAATTTGGATTGTTCATCTTCCAGCTGCCTAATTTAGGAATCAAGTTCTCATGGCAGCAGAAAACAAATAGAAAATATCTTTTGTGACGATTCCAAATGATCAGAAAATAGAAATCAAAACATCCTTTTCTAAATTAACTTTGTATTTTACACAAAATACCTTGCACAGAATCTAGAGGAAAAAAAAGCTGCAGTTTTTTAGTGCTTTAACCTAGCAGAACTGAGCAATGTGTGGTATGAACTCATGGGCTTTTCTCCTGGAGCTTTCCCTTCCCAAGGCTGGACAGACCTGCTGTATCACCATCCTCTTTTTAGCAGGATATAGCATTTTCTAGCCATCCATACCATTTTCTAAAATGCACAGAATTTTCCTTTCACCTCCTTTGCTCTACCACTGAAATACAGCAGTTGGGATCACCACTGACCAACCATTAATTAAAAGAATAATGGCAAGGATGTTATTTCTACACTTCTGTAAACATTCCTGCACCTCAGCCCTCCAATGCTGGGGAGCTTGACAGGACCCAGAATTCCAGGTGGGGAGATATTGGTATTTTTTCCTGCTCTGAATAACCTTTAGAAGGCAGAAAGAATATCCATTAAAGCCTTAGGAATATTCTCCATGTTTATGTGCAACCAATGGAATTACTCCAGTGAAACATCAGGAAAAAATTACCATGAACTGCAATAGAAGAGAAATTCAGAATTATTGCAAAGATCAGGGCTCTGTTGCACCAGAAGATGTTCAGACACATAAGTAAAGGCATATTTGGTCTGAGGAGCTTCATGTCTGAAAGGCAAAAAGATCTTTCGGAATCTAGAATGTCCTAAAATGTAGAGTTTGTTCTTAAAAGTAACAAAGTAACAATAATGACTGAAGAGTACAAGACTTTTAAGGTCAATAACAAAGGAATTTGGAGCAGTGGAGTGTGCTGTGCTCTCTCTTTTGCTAAGTCAGACATAGATTGTTTTTTTCTGCTTGCTTTTTTTCTGCTGGTGTAAGAGCTATGAACAGACTATTTCTCTCTCTTTTTTCCCTCCCCTCCAAACGAAGGAAGCAAGAAAACAGCTGTATAGTTTAAATCCCACCTCTTCATTTCCAGGACCATGGATCTACTCAGATGGCAGCAGAGAGATGGGAGAGGATATCCCTGACATAGCTGAGGTGGCTGCAGCAAGCAAAAGTATTTCCTTTCCATGCACCTTTTAAAATGCTTTACTGTTTAATAAAACAAAGTCAAACTGCAAGGGAACAAAATGATTTTCATAAACATTGCTGTGGGCATAGGGGCCCTTTGGATAATGGAACTTTTATCTCTGTTTTTGAATCTTGAGGCTGCCCTGAATGCACACAATAACAGTAAGTCATTCCCAACTTGCACATTCTCCCAGAATTACTGTATTAAACAACTGTGTTAAGCAGGTGGGGAGGGAAGGTATATCTTGTTTTATTATCCCTGCACAGAGAAGCTGATGGGGAGGAGCTGGCCTTGCTGTCAGGGGTGGAGAAGATCTGAGCCCGTGGAGGTCAGCTTGGACACTCATCATTTACACTCAAAGGCATTGTCCTGTGCTCACATGAAACTGCAGGTGCAGGGATGGGAATAAATGGTGATTTTTAGGGAGCTGTGATGGGGGAAGGGGCTTTTTATTTTAAGGGTAGAGATTTATACTAATAGGCTGCAAGAAAACCTGGGGAGTCCTGGGGATGAGGTTTCGCTCTTGCTCAGAAATGCTAAAAGAAATCCTCCATCAGCAAACTCTGCACAAACCTGTACTGTTGATAAGTAAGGTCAGGCTTTGGCTAAAGCTGAAATGGCTTTTTATCATCACAGTCACAGAACTGGAGAGCACTGTGTGAGCTGGTGAGGATGGGTGGGACTGTTGTCCTGCCTCAAGTCCCTCTGGAAGAGGCTGTGTGCAGGGGAAGGGGCCGTGGCTGCAGATAGGGATCTTCTCCAGGGGTAAAACATGGACATTTCTGATGCCAGCCCCTGCTGGGGGGTTGTGGAGAGGGCTGGGACTGCAGTCCCTCTCTCTGCATCAAAGACCCTACAGGGTCACACAAGGACCCAAACTGGAGTCCCAGCCTCTGGTCTCCTGCACATCTCAAGGGGCCAGACTGAAAGGTTCTTTGTTTTCAGTGTAAGTAGAATCCTGTGACTGAGAAGTGTTATTGAAGCAAAAGCCTTTTCTCCATGTAAACTTTGGGGTCAAAATATTGATATTTTTAAATAAAATCCCATTCCATTAGGGAGTATACATCCATCTCTGTCCTGTAGATATCAGTCTCTGTGTTGAGAAGTCCAGCTGAGAAGGAACATCACATGCTGGAAATATTTCCTGCCCCACTGAGAACCCTTTAGTAACATTTTGGTGGAAAATAATTTTTAATTCTTCCTTTTCCCTTACAATATAAACCTTTTGCTAGCAGACCCTCAAAAAAACCCCCAAAAAACAAAAACCCAAAAAACCCCAATAAAAGCTTGGTAGAGCTGAGGTGAAGCAAATTGAACAAACAGTCATCTCCAGGGCCTCTTCCTTTATACAGAATGCCATGATAGTTAATTCTTCACTTATTTCTGGTGATATGAAGCCAGGGGGGTTGTGGTACTATGGACTGAAAGCTTCCATTAGAAGAAGGTTGAACCAAGGGTTAGGAAACAGGGGTGATATTTTGAAAGCAACAGTTAAATTTGCTGTCTGGACACATCTTTTCTATGTTACTTTACAGATAAGTGCCCTCAGTCTGTCAGGTTCTCATCTATAAAAATGATAAGAATATTTCCACCTTATCCTAAATGTGTTAGGAAGTAAATCTAGTAGATTGAGGCTTTCTGTCTGTGTGAGCACATATATCTACCTGCAGTTCCTCCTCCCTTTCCACAGAGGCATTACTTCATTCTTACAGCAGATTCCCTGATTGCAAGAGGCAAAAGTGTTGGCTTTTCCCTGAACCTCCTTTTTGATTTGCTGTGCAAAATAACGTTCCAAAGATGACACAAAACTCTGCCACCAGACATCAAGTTCATGGTGCTCCCTCTGCTGAGGCACTGCCTGGGTGAATCTGACTGTGAATAAGATCAAAAGAGGAGTTTGTCTGTCCACGTTGCCTGGATCAGGTGGTGAACAGTGTAACAATAATGTGGGTCACATCCTTTGGCTGTGTTTATTAATTATGGTCATATATAATAGTAATATAGTATATTTAATATGTAATTTGATTAAAATCTGAGCTGTGTACTATTAATTATCAATTTTCTATGTACTGTTAATTATCAATTATAATTGTTATCTGAATCTGAAGAACATTAATATATTTTGGCCTAAACAAAGGTACTTCCTTCTTTTATTCTAGAGCAAGATGATATTTATTCCTACATGGAGAACACAAAGCCTGAGATTGCAGAAGTGGGCTGGGAAAGCTAAAATCTATTCCAGTGATCTGTGGGGCAATTCTGATTAATTCTCTGACAGGTCTTGCTTGAGCTTCCCTTCCTGCTGAAGTAATACAGAAACAATGTCTCGTAAGAGTGCAGCTAAATTTATGTTTAATTGCCTCCAGAACAGAGGTGTTTGGAGGTGCACAAAGAAAAGTGTGCATCTCTGCACATTCTGAGAGCCTGGAAGAGGCTGTAATAGGATACTTTGCCCAGTCAGAGGATTTGAAACCATCTCACCTTCAGCATCAGGGTCAGAACAACCCCATGTCCTACATGGTGATGATGCAAGGCTGGGGAACACCTCACCCTGTCACCCAAGGGACCCTCGGGGTGCTGTGGAGATAGCAGCTGGCTCAGACCACGTTTGGAGTTATCTTTTGCACAATTAACCCCTTATCATTTTGTTGGCAAATGCACCAATCAGGAATTTTGCCTGTGATTAGAAACCCACTTGAAGTCAATGGCAGGCTTTCCTTTCAGCAAGCAGAATTGGAGTGCAGGAGTTAGTGAGACTGCCCGGGCCTCTCTGGATGAAAGGCACAGCCCTGAAATGCAATTCAAAAAAAGTTCCTTCTTCCACACATTCCTATTTACAGGAATATACGTGTGTCCACCTACTTCAGCACACTGAAAGGAATCTGCTGCAAGAATAAAGCTTATCAAAGCCTAAGCACATCACAATCAGCTTTCTGTGTAGATGCAAAACCTTACTGAGCAGCAGCCACACGAATTAAACCCAACAGAGGAAGACAGAGACTCATTAAAAGGACTTATAACAAATCAGTTATCAGACGTTTAAAGAATAAACTTGTTAGAATAAACCTGTTAGAGAGATCCTCAGCAAAGCTAATTAGGTCGGTGTTGCAGTGGCACAATGACTCCCTTCTTCCACGCAAGACTTAATGGCAGCATAAGCCTGTTAAAGGCACACACTAAATATACAATAAGCCAGCTATTTATAGGATACCTCAGTCAGTTCATCCTCTAAACCTGACCTACCTACAAATTGGTGAGAGAGCTCTCCTGGGCTCCAAATGCCTACTGAAAACCCACGACCATGTGCCTTGTTGTTTGTGAAAGAGACATCCGCGGATGGGCCCCTGTTCCCAAACAAAGGGAGTGGTGATGGCAGTGGAAGAGCGACGTGATTGAGGGGCTTTTGTTTTCCTTTCTCTCCGTGTTGTACTCAAGGCACACATTAACCAACAGAACCTATTCTCAGAGCTTTAATGACAATATTGATCGAGTATTGGTGAAGCAGCAAGGACAGAAAGAGAATAAAAATAATTACTTTGACCCTATAGAGTGGATTTTGTCAACATGTGTAGAGATGGATGATTTGGAGATTAAAGACACTTAACTGAGATCTGGCACGGTGTTTTTTCCAAGTTCTGCCTCTGATTTTGTGTGACACAGGTTCTTTCTACATCCCTCTCATGAATAACAGGGTCAGTACTGCTTCCTTTTGACCCCACCTGTTGCCACACTGAGGTGTGTGAGGCAAACCTTAGAACTTCTCTCAGGATGATCTGCAGAGCCCAAAGAGGCCTTGGTAGAGGTTGTCAGAATTCCTGTGGTGGTTTAGTCTTGCTGGTGTGGATAACTGCAAACCACGGAGCTCTCAGTTGTACCATTGCTCATAAATACCTCAATTTATGGCTGCATTTGTGCCTTTGTGTTGTGCAGGCAAAAAATTGGGTGGGTAACTGCAGTTAGGTCAGACTGGCTTCCAGGTGGAAGTTACACAAACACAAATAATCCTGACAAGAGGATTAGATCTGTATTTTATCACTTGTATTACACAGATGCAAGGAGAAGTGAGGAGGAGTAAGTGATTCCCTTGAGAATACGTGTCTATCAGCAGCAGCAGAGCTAAAAATAGACCCCAGGTGTCCAAGCTGGTCCTGAACATTTCATACAATAGATCACTCCCTCCAGAGGTGAGCTGGGTGATTTTCCTCAGGAAACCTTGGAAGAGTTAAATGCTGACTGGCTGGAAGGGAATTGGTCTATAACTAACAGGGAAAAAAAATGTTTATTCCTGGAGAAGGTGTCACAAGCATAAGAAGAGCTTGAAAACAAGAACTGAGCACAACAAAAAAGAAACACTTGACAGCCCTTTCAGTTGCCTTGAGTGTCTGTGAGCAGAATTCATTGCTGGCATCCAAAAAATGGTGTCAGCTGCAGAGACTGAGCCCAGGGTATGAATCTACTGGAACACCACTGGGACACTGGGGGTGACAATGCTCTTGAGGAGACATCGGGGCTGGTTCAGGGCTGCCACAGGCCAGTGGATAGCCAGAGGGGAAAATAGAAGAAATAAGAACCTCTAGGATTCCCCAGACTGAATTTCTGCCCGATGTTTAAGCCACAGAGAATGAAGTGATTGGTATGACAATCTGAAACCCGCTGGTACCAGGGCATGTCTGGGCAGCAGGAAGTGAAGAAGGATTGAGGCAAAGTTCCTTGTCAGGAATATCCTCATTTCCATGGAAAGGCAGCAGCTGAGTTCAGGGCTGCTCAGGGAGAGGTGTGCACACATTGAGTATATAGCAGTCTTTGCTTTGGGAAGCATCCAAATAAAATAAATGAACTGGAGTTTTTATATTCACTCTTTAACATGCTGCTTGGGAAACAGTGCCATAAAAGCTGCATCTAAACAGCTGTGTTTCACACAAAGATCTTGGTCCTAGACACCTGGATAGGGTACACACACCACGGCTCCTTCTTGGTTTACTTGACCATGTTTCTGTAAATAGATTCCTGAATATTTTGATTTGTCCTTTCCTGCTCTGACCACTAACCAGAATAGCCCGAAGGGCTGCGTTTATGCAGAGTTTTTGTGAAGCACTTTCAACATAGCTCCTGAAAATCGATGGCATCACTTTGTCTTAACCAGATAAAAAGTCCCTATTGTAGGTGAGAAATAATATTGCTCAAGGCATGTGGTTTCTGTGAGGTAACAACAGCTCCACTTCTCAGGGTGCTGGAATGCACCAGCCATCAACCTGGTGACTCAGTGCATACCTGAGGCAAAATGCAGTTATCTCAGAGCAGCAGCACACTCGAAGACATGGCATTCCTCACTGGTTCAGATTTTCTCCCAAATAAATAACAAATAATACCCAGCAGTGAAAAAAAATAAAAGCTGCTTTTTTTCCCTCCCCCTAAGTTCAATACTTGCCAGGTATGTTGGTCCAAGGATAATGGTGGTGGTCCGTTCTGACCTGGACTTCTGCTGTTGAAGAAAGTGCATTTAGGTCTCATGAATCTGTTGGGACATGCTGGACTCCCTGTCCTGGAGATTTGGACCCTTAGGCTCCAGAAAACAGAGTTTCCCTGCTGTGTTGTGTGGCAGAGTGACTTGGCTGGTATTTATAATCCAGGGAGAAAAAGACAAAGCCACCCCTCCCAGAGGCTGAAAACAAGGGCCCAGACAGTTAGAATGGATCAGATCAATTGAGCAGTAGTCACACTCTGGGATGTGTGTTTGTGGCATGACTTGGATTTCAGCTGGGGTGGCACCACTGTTCCATGTTAACATAGAATGTAGGACCTCAGCACAGCCCTGCTGGATGGGGAAATCAGAACAGAAGCACTGACCCTCTCTTCAGAATTATCTTGGACTCTGGATGACAGTGGTAACATTTTTAATCGAGCTAAACCCTCTTTTTCTCACGCCTGCTTCATAATATCCACGCTTCTTGCTTTGCCATCTCCTTTGCAGTGAAATTTATGGGGGCTCTGTGAGATATGAAACAGTTACAAGAACACAGATATGTTGGAGTGAGGAATGAGAAAAAAAAAATCCATTGAACACTCTATTCCCTGCATTTGACTGCACATGGGTTTCATCTGCCAATATTTTTTTTTTTTTTTTGAGTGGTCTGAAGTGCTGAGTGATTGCAGATAGAGGCAGAGTGAGGCTTGAAGCCTTCTGTGCAGCTCATGATGGGCTGGGAGTTACAAGTAGTTCCCTTTTGAAAGTCATAGTCCAAGTTCAGAAGGAAACTAAACTGCAGGTGATGAATACTGATGACTTGTGCTTGGTCCCACACAATAGCAACAATAGTGAATATGAAAGACTGCTAATAAAGAATATGGATTTGTGCCTAAATGGGAAAATCAGCAGATATAGGTTCATTTCACTTGCTCTTCCATGCACCACAGCAAGCTCTAAAGGAAAGTACTCAAATCCTATGGCTTCATCCTTCTAAAATTTAGGAATTCATTTAAGCACTGATTTGCTTCCCTTTAGAGTCAACACAGAGAGAGACAATTTCAGAAGGAAAGTCAAGCCATGTCAAAGACACTGTCTAAGATAACAGGAAGATTACACCTGTAGAGTTAAAATTACCACTTTCTGTTAACTGCAGAGAATGTTTAGATGAATACCTGAAACCAAATGTCTGGCCTGTTCTAATTCCCCACGAATCCAATGGATCAAATCATTAATTTGTATCCTCTAGACTTGGCCAGGAACTGTCATATCAATGATAGTCTGGAAACAGTCTTCAGAGCTGGGAAACAACCAATTCCTACTGCTCTTTCTGCCCACTTTGTTTTCCTAGGTTTGGCCTCAGAGTGGTCGCTGCCTTATTTTAAACTTCAGTGAAAGACAAATCGCTATTACTTCTTTCTCACAAGACATCTGCTAAGAAGCAGACCAGCAGGACAAAATACTAAAAAAGCTAATTAGAAAGCTGGATCTCAGGAAATTGAAAATTCATTCTGCAACCCCAGAAGCTCATGGTGCTCAGAACAAGTGTCCTGAAAGTGCCCAGGACAGCTGGAGTTTGATTCTGAAGTTAAGGCATTTCTGCCTTTGTTGGTTTGAACCTGGAAAGGGATTTATCTAAACTGATAAATTTGGGATCTGTTAATTTAGGAACAATGCAAACATGGAGAAGCACCTGTTTGGAAAGATGAGTGAGCTCAGAATTTTTAAGGTATCTAAGAACTGCACTGAGAATGATGATTCAGTTTAATGAAAGGGAACCAGATATCATAAACTTCTTTTAGAAAAAAACCCAAACATTTCCCAACTGCTTCTTTCCACTCTGTTGGGACTTGCCAGAATTTTGTCCTGGCTGGGGATTCCAGCCTTTCCCCAGTCACTGCTGAAGACTCAGCTTTAACCTTTGATTCTGCATTTGGGGGTGATGGAAACAGGCTCTGTTTGCTCCTTGTCTCTTGGCCTGACCCTTGAGCCCGTTCACAGCCTTTGCTGCCATCCACTAGGACAGCCTGGTGGTTGTCTGCCCACAGAGCCCTTTGTGTCACCCACGGGGAGCACTGAGACACTCATCCAGGTGTTCAGGGGTCCCAGCAACACATGGATCTGCTTGGTGCCCAGGATATCTCTGCAGCCAGCACGAAGCACAGTCTGAGTAAGATCACTGCTTGCTGTGATATTGTTTGCAGAGGAGAAAGAGGAAATATATTTCACAAGAGACTGGGAGAGCACCAGAATATCAATACAATGCTCACAAAGCAAGTTTAATCCATTTTTAGCCTGTAATAAACAATGAAGTCTGTGAAACCTTGACAAGAATACATTGTGCATCCTCAAGGAGGACAGCACAACAGGATATGTGGGAAAGAAAAGTTTGCCAGTAGCATGAGAAGAACACAGAGTGGAGTCTGAATATCTTCACCAGCTCATGGGACTCTGGAGTGAGTTTTGCTGTAGAATCACAAACAGAGATGAAGAATTGGCTGTGTGCAGCTGGCACGTCCAGCTCCTTCTGCAAGAGACAATAATGGCACTTTGTGCTGGCCTGCTTGGGGTAGAGTGAATTTCCTTTACAGCAGCTCATAGGATCCTGTTGTAGGTCTGTGACCAAAACATTTGTTGTTAACACACTGATAATTTTGATAATGAACACCTTGCTCAGCAATGAAAAGGGGAAAAAGAGGATTTCAGTGAGATTAGTCATCTTTTGTTTGAGATCCAGCTGGGTATTGCTCTACCTGTGGGATGTGGTGAGTGCTTGCCTTTGTCTCGCTTCTTTTGTTTTCTTTTAGTCATCTTCTACTGCTTCAATTTTGAATTTTTTTTCCCTTGACCACCAAGTTTTCCTGGTTTTATTTGCCCTTTGCTCTTCCCCCAGGCCCCTGGAGTTTGGGCTGGAGGGAGGTGAGGGGATGACTGTGCAGTGTTGAGCTGAACGCTGGGGTTCACCGGCACCCACAGCACACCTGGAACACACCCTGGAAACCTCTGTGTCCATCACTGTGGCAGCTGTTGAGTGATCAGCATGGACACTTCTCTGCTTTCTAGGTCTCTCAGTTCCATGTGATTTCTTCCAAAACTTCTAATAAAGAGTCCAAATTACTCTTTCCCCATCCTCATCACTACCATAATTTTTTGTTTGCCCAGGGCATGCAAATTGCTCTCTCTCTTTTCACCCCATGTGTTGTGAATTTCTGTTCTCCTTCATATCCTCCCCTGACAGACTGGTTTCTATTTTCATCATGAGAACAATATTATAGTTTAAAGAAGTCCAAACATTGCTTTTAAGACCTCTGTGGAAAGAAGGGTGAAAAAAAGTGAGGTTTGGATGTGCTAAAATTGTTAAAAGCTAAAAAAAAAAAAAAAAAAAACCCCAAAAAAAACAACCCACAAAAACCCCTTACTGGAAGAAGGAATAGAAATTCTTGTTCAATGGAGCTTTGCTGATTTGGGGTGAAGATCAAGGCTTTGTTCATTGTAGGGAGAAGGTGAGTTGAAATACCCAAGACTAAAAAGAAGACACCACTGAAAAGAGAAAGCTACTGAAGTGAAATAATTTTGTTTTTAAAAATGGCATCCAGAAACCTTATCTTTGACACATGAGAACAGACACATAGCCAAATATGCTGTAACCTGCTTAGGTTTCCAAAGCAGCAAATTAAACCAGTGGACTATGCAGTGAGTGTCCATTCAGATGAGCAAAGCTCATTGAACACAACAATACTGTAAGAGAACATGTTGAATACTCAATGCACCAAATAATCTGCTTTTGATACAGAGACAGTCACAGCTTCAGGAAACGAGGCAGCAAACAGTGTATGTGTGATTTGGTGGGGGAGACGGGAAAAACAGTGTGGACAGGAAAATTATAAGCAAAACTATTCTTTTTGCATTGTTTTATGTTTTCCTCTAATTATATTTTTATTACATTGATAGAAAAATCTCATTTCAGGCAGGACACCTGCTCCAGGAGTTGGTTGATTTTGACTTTCTGGATGTGGAGGTGTTACTTCATAGAGAGTTTTTACCACAGAATTACAGAATCATGGAATACCCTGAGTTGGAAGAGACCCACCAGGATCATCCAGCCCGTTCCTGGCCCTGCAGAGACACCCCAACAATCCCACCCTGTCCTTGTGAGTGTTGTCCAAGCACTCCTGGAGCTCTGGCAGCCTCGAGGCCATGCCCATTCCCTGGGGAGCCTGGGCAGTGCCAGCACCTCTGGGGGAAGAACCTTTCCCTGATATCCAACCCAACCCTCCCCTGGGAGAGCTCCAGCCCTTGGGTGATGAAATGTTGCCTGGGTCTGTGAGATCTTTGGGTGCCTGAGTATCATCTCATTTGTTTTCTCTCTCTTCCTCTTCCCAGGAATCTGAAATATCATTCTGGGTGCTGCCAAGTCCTGCTAGAACAAATCACAGAAGGCTGCTCAGGCGTAGGAAAGACACCCAGAACTGTTCCATTGGTTGCGCTGGCAAACCCCACGTGGCTGCACTGCAGGTTCATGGAGCCTTTGCTTTAATTTTAAACAGCCTCGTGTAGGACACAAGGGTTCCCCTTCTGTTTCTGATAAATGCCAAGAGCATCAATGAAATAACACACTGATGATAACCCCAAGTGCCATTTTTTTGTTTAAACAAGGGCTTTGACCTTGTTTGTATGTTCTGTGTAAGATCCAGTTCCTGAATTTTCCCTGCTGTGGAGTTTCCTCTGTGGCCTTGCACCAAGGGGATCTGTGAGAATAATTTCAGTCTTTTATTTGAGCCAGTGTGACACAATCCAAGGTGGCTCACCAGGAAGTGTGCTTTGTGGCTGAACAGTCACTTGGAAAAGTGATTTGGAAACAGTCACTTGGAAAACCGGGAGATTTGGGTACCCTGTAACTGAGATAAGCTAAGCTTCAGCCCTACTGGAGCAGCTTGGAGTTTAACGAAACAGCTTCTAATTCTGCTGCGGAAAGATGTGCTGAAGATTTAGCTTAAGACAATGTTCTGTAGCCACAGGGGATGGGTGAGAGAAGGACAGAGTGTCCTTGCAGGCCAGAGAAGGGCTTGTCCTTGCAGGAAGGAGGGTGTCTCCCACTGCCCTCCTTGCCCCACATACCCCTCAGGAGGTGATTGATTTTTGTCCCTCTGTCAGCCCAGCCCAGTCCAGCCCAGCCCAGGGCAGTGTGTGAAAACCTCACATCACAGCGTAGCTGAGCTCTGCCCCTACACTGGGCTGCCTTTGCTGGTCTGCTGAGGTTGATCTGGGTGGGTCATGCCCTTGAATCAGCCCCGTGGCCATTGCTCACCCCAAGCCCAGCGGTGGGACTTTCACCGGGGGGGCACAGCCGGGCCAGGAGTGCAGCCGGCTGCCTCCAGAGTTAGTTCGGCTCGGTTCTGCTCGGCTCGGCTCAGCCCGGCTCAGCCCAGCTCAGCCCGACTCAGCTCGGCTTAGCCCAGCTCGGCCCGGTTCAGTTCAGCTCGGCCCGGTTCAGTTCAGCTCGGCCCGGTTCAGTTCAGCTCGGCCCGGCTCAGCCCAGCCCAGCCCGGCTCAGCCCAGCCCAGCCCGGCTCAGCCCAGCCCAGCCGGGCCCGGCCCGNATAAGCTAAGCTTCAGCCCTACTGGAGCAGCTTGGAGTTTAACGAAACAGCTTCTAATTCTGCTGCGGAAAGATGTGCTGAAGATTTAGCTTAAGACAATGTTCTGTAGCCACATGGGATGGGTGAGAGAAGGACAGAGTGTCCTTGCAGGCCAGAGAAGGGCTTGTCCTTGCAGGAAGGAGGGTGTCTCCCATTGCCCTCCTTGCCCCACATACCCCTCAGGAGGTGATTGATTTTTGTCCCTCTGTCAGCCCAGCCCAGCCCAGCCCAGGGCAGTGTGTGAAAACCTCACATCACAGCGTAGCTGAGCTCTGCCCCTACACTGGGCTGCCTTTGCTGGTCTGCTGAGGTTGATCTGGGTGGGTCATGCCCTTGAATCAGCCCCGTGGCCATTGCTCACCCCAAGCCCAGCGGTGGGACTTTCACCGGGGGGGCACAGCCGGGCCAGGAGTGCAGCCGGCTGCCTCCAGAGTTAGTTCGGCTCGGTTCTGCTCGGCTCGGCTCAGCCCGGCTCAGCCCAGCTCAGCCCGACTCAGCTCGGCTTAGCCCAGCTCGGCCCGGTTCAGTTCAGCTCGGC
>VYXD01015985.1:651586-723742 GCA_013397195.1 Hylia prasina
AAAAAAAAAAAATTAGGTAGACTTCCGAGGAGGAGGTGGAATATATCTTTTAAAAGTACATAAGTGGTTTGGAAGACAGAGGTCCCAGGAGGTCAATGGTATTCAGACTTTAAAATCCCTGATGCTCATGAAAACATTGCATACAAATGCCACTCTGGGAAAATCTGCATTTTCTCCTTCTTCTTTTATTTTTTTCCTTTTATTTTTTTTCTTTAACAAGTAGAGGAGTTGTTTTTCCGCTGTGCAGAGGGGAGAGGAGCTGTGCTTTGCTGTCATTGAGCTGCTTGGAAAAGGGACAATTTCCTTGGGAAATTCCTTGGGAAATTCCTGCCTTTTGATATGTGGTTGGTTTTTCTCAAACTTCAGTGTGAAGGAGAACCATGATCCCACAAGGCTGTTATGACCTAAAAATTTAAAAGCAATAATAGTTTTGAGATCATTGATATCTTCTCTTCCTGTGGTGCTGAAGCACTAAGATGCTATGGGAAAGGTTTAGCATTGTATGATAATGCATAAAATAAACAGCACCAAATATTTTAAGCAATATAGAATGGATTCTAAACATATATCAATACAATACACAATTTGTAAAAATGTCAAAACAAATTAATTGAAACAACACAAAAGTAATGTGTTTATTTCCTCAAAATTAAACATTTCAATATGAGTGAAATGAAGAGAGAAAATCCAAATGATTTGTTTTGACACTTTAAATGTGAAAAAAGTTTGTCAAAATTGACATGTTCCCATGCAACGTTTGGATTTGGAGGGAACTGAGTTTTCCTGTGAAAAACTGTTCTGTCAAATTTTTTTGACCAGCTCCACATAGAGTCTTTCTAAACAGACAAGCATCACAGCCAAGACTCCCCAAGGCTCCAGGTGGTCAGGAGATGGATTAAGCACAGAGCAGAACAGTCTCAGAGAAGGAAATAAATAAAGCTCACAGCTAAAGGTGGCCTCAAACGTGGGTAACAAAGGGCTGCAATGTTTGAGGTGCTCAGGCTTGAGTGGTGTTGAACTTTAATCCCAGAAAGGACTGAATGCCTTCAGTTTTTAAATTTTTTAGCACTGTGTTGCAGAACTGGTGCACTGATGGGAGAGGGTGTTTGTGACGCCAGTACAGATCCTCAGTATCCTCTGGGATTTTCTAGTTCTTGGCTTTGGTTGGACTCTAGCTGGTACCAGCCTTCTGTGCTTGACAGATTAATACTGGTAAGGATGAGATGGCTTTATTTTCCACACATCCTTCTGTCCCAGTGGAAATCCCAGGCTTAGGGCTCGGGGAATAGCTGGAAATGCAGTGCTGCAGGTAGATTGGCTCTGGGATTCAGGGCTTCTGACAACAGCTTTGGGTAGGAGTTCTCCCACCTTCATGATACACAGATTTTAAATCTTCTCATTATATAAATGCAGTTCCAGGTTAATGCGAGTTTCTAATTTAATATGCTGTTCCAAATTAAGAGTTAATATGGTATTTGATTATCTTTTTGCAATGAGATCCAACCCAAGGCTCATTGACTTCAATAGACTTTCCAGGAGAACCTGCAATGGCAGAGCCAGCGCTCCAGATTTCTGACTTCTGCTGCAGAAGCTGCCCATGAAATGCTGTTTTTTGGGGCTAATACTCATTCCAGCTCACATTTCTAGCCTGAGTTGAAGTGCAGTGCATCTGACTTCTCCTCTATGGGGTGGCAGGGCTGCAGAAGGGGCTGACCCTGGGTGTTGTGAGCCTCAGAGCAGTGCCCTGTGTACCTAAAGCAGTGATTTGTGTAGCTCACGTCCAAGTCATGCCCCAGGGAGCTGCAGGGGTGTGGAGCCCACATCAGTGCTCAGCCTGGCCCTACCTGCAGCTCCGTTGCCCCAGAGAAGCCTGAGCCATGCCACTCTGCTTCCAGAGTGCCTGGCAGGGGTCTGAGACTGTGCCTGCAGGAGCCAGGGGGGCTAAAGGCATGGAGAGTTTTATGGCCACTGCAAATCCCTGATCCACTCAGTGGGATAAGGAAGGTGGAGCTGCCCGAGGCTGGAATTTACAACTGCCAGCTCAGAATCCCTTTTCCCTCCCCTCTTCAGCTGCCCCTGCTGCTCTTGGCTCCATCCAGCCGAGTGGTGGTGCAATAATGGTGCCCAGAGGAAGCTCCAGTGGTGCTTTTCATCCTGGCAGGCAGGCTGGCATTATCCAAGCAGCAGGAGCTGTACCAGGAGAAGGAATGGCCTGTGGATTTTAACCCCTTCTGCTCCTGCAGGAAGAGTGGAGGAACACAATAACACGGTCAAAGGCTAAGCTCCTTTTAGAGGGACAAGATAAATGGGAAGATAAATCATTTGCAAGGATTAGGTAACCTCAGCTTCTTTTACTGAAAGAAGCAGTGGTAGTTTGCATTTCCCAAGCCCTGTGGAGTGGGATCACTCCATGTGGGGCTTAGGTGACAAAGTCTCTTCCCAGGAATGAACTTCGGAGCAGAAAAATTGCACAGACTGTCAGGTGTGGGATATGAGTTACTTTCTTGGATTGAATATCACATTATTACTCACCAGAGGAGTTTTGGCATCACTTTTTTTTTCCTTCAGCCTCTCAGCTTACAGGTCCCAATTGTTGCAATGGAATATGTAAGAAAGGCAAGACTGGCACCAGGATGGAACAGTCATAAAAGCAAAAATCAGGATTTCTGGTCTCTGGCACAGGCCTCATTAAACTGAGCATTCAGATTACTTTTTCCTAAATTTCCAGTAAAAATTGCTGGGAATAGTATGATTTTTGTTCAGTTTATTGTGTCTTGTTTGCAGGTGTTTCTTTTTCCAAACTGTAAGAAAAGTATTAAATGAATTTGGATATTTCCTCTAGTGCATAAATTACAAAATCTATTTCAGCTCAGTCAAAATACACAGCTTAAGAAAACACTTGATTTTGATTTTGAATGTATGTTACTCAACATGTAATGAAAAACAAAACACAATCTTGAAACGATCCCTTCCAAACGGAACACTCAACACATTCTGTTCCAAAGAAAAGCTGACTTTATCAAAACGCCTTTTTTTTTTCTCCCCCCTTAAATCAACAAATTTCTACAAAGTGTTTTGCCTCTGATGAATTGGCATTTTCCTGACATGAAATGAGCAATCCAAAATAATTCTAAGCAGCTCTGTGGCAAGCCCCAGCTAATTCTGGAATAGTAGCATGAAGGTGCGTAGGAAGGGTAGTGCAAGGAGACGTGGCACGGAGCTGAGACGTAAAAGATTTGGGTTGAATTCCTGAAGCAGTTATAAAATGGTCTGGGACAAGCCATTAATCTACCCGTGTCTCAATTCCCATCCTGCTGGATGGAAAAAAGAAGCATTTCCCCATCTTCTAAAGCCACTGCAAGGATAAAAATCTATTAATACTTGTAAGATTACTGGACTTTGATATGAGGTGTATACATACTGAGGGAGACAGAAGATAGAGCTGCATTTTTGTGTAACTTAGAAATTATGGGGAAGTGGACTAGCTAGGACAACACTTTAATAATAGTAGAAATAATTTCAAGTTCAGGGCAGTGCTTAATAGAAATCACTGCTCAGCACCGGCCATATTTTTTTTTTAATAAGCAGCTCAGAAAAGTGCAATTTATCATTATTATTATTATCATCTATATTCATTCTATCTCTGCCACTTCACAAATGAGAGGAGTTCCTCACAAACATCGACAAAAGCGAGCTCATTATCCAGTCTCCCTATTTTTAACTCTCATTTGTGACAATAGCTATCAAACTCTTGCCAACAGTTGGGCTGCTGGTGTGCTGACACCGCTGCTCCGCAGCCCGCTGAGCGGGATTAGCTCACTGTTCCCTTGCCTTCCCCCATCTGTCCCCGGCCATCTGCTGTCCTTGCTCTCCTAAATAGATTGTGAGCTTTCTGGGGCATGGGCCGCCTTGCTGGCTGTGCAGCACCCACTGTTCCAGTCTGGGATTCAGCAGGGTTGGCTTCAGAATCGCAGAGTTGTGGAATGTCTTGAGTGGGAAGGGACCCACCGGCACCAGAGTGCAGCTCCTGCCCAGGATACCCCAACAACCCCACCCTGGGCATCCCTGGCAGTGCTGTCCAAAGGCTCCTGGAGCTCTGGCAGCCTCGGGGCCGTGCCCATTCCCTGGGGAGCCTGGGCAGTGCCAGCACCTCTGGGGGAAGAACCTTGCCCTGAGCTCCAGCCTGAGCCTGCCCTGGCCCAGCTCCAGCTGCTCCCTCTGATCCCATCACTGGTCACAGAGAGGAGATCAGTGCCTCCCCTTCCACCTCCCCTTGTGGGGAACCTGAACACCACAACTTCTCCTGAGTCCCCTCTTCTCCAGCCTGGACAAACCTCATCAACCTCTCCTATGGCTTCTCCTCTAGACCGTCACCATCTCCATAACCCTGTGACGCTTCTCCACAAACCTGTGCATGTGTGTGTGTGTGCATGAGCAGAAGTTCCTTTTAATTATTTTCCCAACCAATGCAGTGCTGTGAGAAGGATCTCCTTNGACAAACCTCATCAACCTCTCCTATGGCTTCTCCTCTAGACCGTCACCATCTCCATAACCCTGTGACGCTTCTCCACAAACCCGTGCATTTGTGTGTGTGCACGAGCAGAAGTTCCTTTTAATTATTTTCCCAACCAATGGAGTGCTGTGAGAAGGATCTCCTTTCCACACAGAGCCCTGACCCCAGTGCCTGTGGAGCCTGGAATTCAGAGCAGTGACTTTGGCACCTTGGCCAGCAGATTTATGATCAGGACTTTTGGGGTTTGACTCCCTCTGTCCAGCACCACCTGATTTTGTGACTTGGTGGAGTCACCTGCTTGGTTTGAAGCCACCTCTCATCCTCCTCCTCATCACACCAGAGTTTATAATTAGCTGAAGTGGGGGGACAAAGGAGCTGAGAGCAGGTACAGAGCTGTTACCATTGCCATTCTCACCTCCTTACAGGCAGGGAGTAATTGGAGTTTCTGCACAAAAACTGCTCCCTTTAGGCTGCTGGTTGAACTGCATTAATAAAAGAGGGTTTGTGGGGTGGTTTGGGTTCACTGAATATTCTGACAAGTTGCAAGCAAAGTGTTGATAAACTGAAAAGAAGAAAAAAATCTTTTCTCCTATAAGTCATTTGGGGTCAAAAGTGATATTTTTATCACTGTTCCATCTTAAGGGGGTGGAAAGACAAATCAAAAGGAGAAAAATTTCCAGTAGTTTCAAACAGAGATTTGGAAACACTTCCCCTTGGAGCTTTCACAACCCAAACACTGACATCTCCCAATCATTATTTTTTTCAGCATGAGCAATTTGGCAAAAGAGAAGTGAATTTGTGGACTCTGTTGGTATTTTTGGAGAAGAATTTCTCATCTCTTCTCCTTGCCTTTCCTCACCCAAAAAATATTTCAGCTGATGAATATCCTGCAGGTCTAACCACTCATGCATATTTAAAAACTGGAGTGGTTAAAGAATAATGCAAATTTAGACACTGATCAGAGCAGAATTACTGAGATTTGGGGAGGGATTAGCCAATCACTGCCTGAAATAGTGAAATCCCACTTCCCTAAAGGAATAGCTTTACAACCATTTGGGATTTTACGATGTTGTATGCCACAGTCGCCCAGAGAGTCAGAGCCACTGCTGAGTTGCAGCTCCAGCCCTGACTCAGTCAGGTATCAGTGTCTGCAGTCTGAGCTATAAAGACATCTAGGTCAGAAGTGCCCAAATTCTCTTTTCCCAGAGCTCAGGTTTATCCACAGCAGTTCATATGACTTAAATTCTGACAGACTGGCTTCCCTTTCCCTCCACGTTGCCTGTGTTCCTCTGGCCCTGACAGAGGAAAGGTGTCCCCAGCACGGTTGGGTTGCTGGGCAGGGATTCCAAAGGACAAGCAGGACTGCTCCTGGGTGTTGTCTTTCCAATATTTTCATCTCTCAATTAGGGGCAGGACAGAAATGCAATTAAATCCTTAAGGTGTGGGGCAGCAATTAGCTGTCCAGGAATCTGAGGGCACAAACTCAAAGCAGGCACAGCTGAATAAAATCTAGAGTAGCACATCCCATACTTAAAATTAAGGGTACACTTAATCTGTTCACTGAAATGAGGTCAGACATTCGTCACTTTCCAGGGTTGAGCTCTAAACTAACATAAGCTGTTTCATCTCTCCCCTGACACTTCAGTCTCTTACTAATTTATCAGCATCCTAAAGCCGTGTGTGAAGTTGCTGAAGAGCAGAAGTGTTTCAGATACAAATAGCAATTGTTAGCCTCTTCCCTCTGGTAAATGGCAGCAGGCAGAAACCTCTCTCAACCTGCCAAGAACCAAATGTGGGACACAAGGAAGAATTATTGGTGCGTGAAGCTTAAAGAGATAGGGGACTTATTCCTGTACTGCAAATAATGCGTTCAGTAATTTCTCCTTCCTGAGTCTGCATTTCTGATGGAAATAGTTCACAACAACGAGCAGGGGAAAACAGAAGGGAAGTGTGTGAGATCAATTTGGATCTCATAGAAGGGATAAATGAAAGGTACAGGGGTTAGGGGAAAGGTAGAAAATCCCAGAGGCAGAGGAGTGTTCACAGCAAGCGATGGAGAGTCAGAGCGCCTGCATCCTGTCTGCCTGCTTACACCCAGGATCTGGGGCTGCACAGCCTCCCTTGGATGAAACAGACCTTGCAATACAATTTTGTGCAAAATCTATCACTCTGAGCTCTCCCACTGTATAAAAATTACCTTTTAAGTGGCTAAGTAGACATCCAGCTCTATTCTTTTCTTCTTATTTCAAGAAACAATGGGAGTAACAGCACTTGCCTGCCTTACTAGAGTGCTGAGAGCTTTAATTAATGTCTCTAATTCAATTTGAACTCCTTGGATAAAAGGCACTGCCTTGTGACAGCAAAGGTATTGCCGAAAATAGAATATAATTAACACACAGATATCAATCACAAAGAAATTAAATGTACATTCAAATACAACTTGCACTTTACAGAAAATACTTGCCTATTTTTCCTCCAAGAATCCTGAAGACTTATAAGATAAGGAACATTTAATGTTCCAGGCTGAATTGGTATTAGAAAAAGGGCATCTTAAGCCACCCAACAAACTCCAAGAGGCTTTAAGAGGGATCTCCATGTGCTCTGGGGGATGTGCCTCCATGCTGGATGGTGCTGGAAAATGACTGTACCGTGACTCAGAGTCAGCACATCCAACATTTTCTTCTCCCACTGCTTGTTTGCTGTGAACTGGAGCCATGTCCTGGCTCACCCACGGGCCATGTTTATTAACAGATGTGATGAATGCATGATCCTGTTTGTTGACATGAGCCAGAAGGAGCCAGCTCACTCACTGCTCTGCTTCTCATGGAGATGGGCTTTATGGCTGGGTTTTGTTAACTGCTGCATGGCAAAGCTTGCTGGAATGGTTGTCATTCAGTGTAGGACAGAAACACCTTGGGAGCCAGGTGGGCAGCAGGTTTGTGTTTCAGGAGGAGCTACAGCCCAATTCTGGCCTCCCCAACAAGTTCATGGTCTAAATAATCCCACAAATACCACTGTGACTCCACGTTGATAACTGGCCAAGACCCCACATGTAAGGGCACTGCCCAAGGTCACAGGGAGAGTTTGGGGCAGAGTTGAGCAGAACACTGGGTTCTTGGATCCCAGCTCAGTGTCTGGCTCCCCAAGCCTCCCCTTTAGCCCACAGATTGTTTCTGTGTCAGATTTAGCTGTTAGTTAGCCTTGGGTCTCCCACCAAGGCCTCTAGACCTGGAGGCATCCCCTCCCTGCTTCTTCCTTGGTTCCTTTTGCTGAATCCACAGAACATATTTCACATCAGTGGAGCCCCATAAAGACACCTGAAAAATTAATTTCAGATTCAAGCTTGTTAGGAGGTAGATTGAATGCACCTCACAATATTGTCTTAGACACAAGATAATCCCACTTTACTAAGCTTTATAGGTTCCACGGGGACCAACCCTGTGGAGTGGATTAATCTTTAATGTGAAACAACATCTCTACAGCAGCTACAGGGGGGAAAGAGATACTACTAAAAAATTAAAGTTGATGGTGTGATAGCAGTATGGACCCAGTTGTGCTCCACCATCCTCCATTGCCTCAGGCACTGTTCCCTGCTCTCAGAACTGATCCAGGCTGGAGATGTGATCATTTCTTCAGTGGTCTCAAGGCATGTGCTCCCCATTTCTTACCTCCTGGATAAGAACATCACAGCCCCAATCATCCTGACTCCAACTGTGCCCCAAAGGAAAGAAAGAGAGGATGAAGAGCTGTGTGGGGGCAGTTAGGGACTATCTCCTCTCTTTCACAAGCTGATATTTCCCCAATGGATGATATTCACATGTAGGAAGACACACTGGGATTTCTCTGAGGCCTGTTTTGTTTGGCTCTTCTCACATTTCAGTTCTCACTTGCTGTGTGCTGGAAACTGGAGGGGGGCTGTCCCCCACTTGGGTACATAAGAGCTCCCTTCCTCTCTCTGCAATAGAATCCAATAGACAGTGAAATATTTAAGGGAAAACTGATCCAGGCTGGCAGATGAGGGGAATAGCTATGGGAGACTTTAATGAACAGACAGCCAGGGGAGCTGGGACTACACATAGAGAGCAGCTGATTGTTGTCTGCACGCCCAGCTCATGGCAGATACACTGAGTGTGCAGCTGCTCACCCTGATGGGACAAGAGCAACCAGGCAGGGAAGGAGCTTGGGTGGAGAAGCAGGAGAAATACATTTCTGAACTGGAATTTGGAGATCCTGAGGGTGGGATGTAGCTGGGAGCATTCTCCAGTAATCACCTTGGACTCATGAGTGAGTGGAAGCAGAGATGTTCTGTGGAACACTTGGAATGTGTTCTGCTGCCCTCAGTGCAGGGCTAGAAACTCCCCTGTTTTGTAAGGAAAAGCAGAGCCAGTCTGTGTGTGATGTGAGGGACTAAGCACTGAGAGCTGCCCTGGCTGGGGGTGAAATAGGAGCCAGTGGTGAAGGCTGATGTTAAAAACATGTCTCCAGAAAAGGAACAGCCTCCTCAGTTGGAAGCTGCAGGTACCACCAGGCTTAATGACAGTAATATTCCATCTGCAATTAGAAAGAAGATTATATGGGACCAACAGGAAAATCAAACATTGGCTGACTTTCCCATACTTGATTTTTTTTCCCCCCCATTTCTTCCTGTAATGCAACAGCTGAGTGTCATCTTTAACCAGACTCACACAAGTCGGTTCTGCCGAGTGCTGCCGAGCTTGCTGCAGCTCCTCGAGCACATGCTGTGCACACGTGCAGGCTCCCACACACTCTGGCACACAGACAGGGCTCCTGAGCTCCAGCCCACCTGCACAGCAGCCTCACACACCCACTGCCATGGGGTGCAGCCCTGCCATGCTCCAGGAAAGCTCCTGGAGCAGAGGAGATGGCCACGCTGGTCTGTGCTCTGCTGCTCACCCCAGTGCTGGGACACTCACACACACACCTCTAGCACACCTCTCCTACACTCTTAGCAAAGGCTTTTCTTTCTGGGAATTACTGACTTTTAGAGTGCTTATAGAGGAGTCAGGCTCACACCCAGAGGGTTTTCTGGAGATGTACAATGAAGCCTGCCATGAAACCTCACTGTGGCAAAGCTCTGAGTAGCCTCATTTCTCCTGCTTTGAAAAGTATCTGCTCACTCTGTGCACTGTATTTTACAGAAACAGGTGGGTGTCACCTGTCCTGAGGACAGCCTGTGCTCCCAAAGTCAAACAGCCAGTCCAGTGTTGGCATTCCCTCCACAAAACCCAGGAGGCAGGAGGAGAAACCAGTTGTGAGCATGGAGGGAACTTTTTCCAAGCAGCTCCCAGGCCGAGGAGCACAACCCAAGAGTGTGAGCTGCTGCAGCAGCCACGCTGTGCTGTGGGAGCAGGAGAGGACCATCCTGGGTGTGGGGTGACAGCTCAGCACGGCCCTCACCTGTCACCTGGGGCATGGTGCCAGCAGCCTGGCTGTGGGGGAGGATGAGCTAAGGGCTGGGGAGTCAGGAGAGCAGGGCTCCCTTCCAGCTGTATCCATGGCTTGCTGTGTAACCTTTGGCAAGGCACCTCACCCCCTGATTCCCTTCCCACTCATCATATGTCTCGTCACATGCCTGGGAGAGGAGCTGGCTGGGCACAGGGCTGTCCCCAGCCTTGCTTTGCCTCTCTGTGCCCTGCCCCAGGTGCTGGGAGGGATCTCCTTCCCTGAATTTGCACATTCAGGGTGTCACCCTGCAGAGCCCTGAAGGGGCTTGGGGTCCCTTGGGAAGCTCTAAGCTGTAACACTACAACTGAAACAGCAGCAGACCCCATTCCCTGCACCACACACCCCTCCTCAACACCCCAGCAGGAAGGCAGGGTGAGGACATTTTTATGTGTCAGAGTTTGGCAGGATTTCATAGCTCTGTGTGTCTGTGTGTCTGCGTGTGCTCGTCGCCAAAGCCCGGGTAATTATTTTGTTTTATTTCTTTTTTTGGCAGCACTTGAAAGTAAGAGCTGGGTCTTTATAGATTGCTCAGGTTGCACAGAGTATGGATTACAGATCATCAGAGAGACATGAGAGCAGGAGACACGTTTCTCTGGCACAGCATTAAAGGGACAATAAAGGGGTAATTGTAGCCTAGGGTGCAGCCACCTCCTGCGCCCGGCCTTCACTCGCCTTTGCAGCACTGTGGAGAACTTCACCAGGGAAATGATGGAGGAGCTGGGGTGAGGATGTCTCAGGTCAGGACCTGGTTATTTCAAAGGTGATATATGCTCAGGAGGTTAAAGGCACCACTTAAATACATGAATACTCTAAGCTGTAACACAGGCAAAGCTGAAGTCTTTTAAAACTTGATTTTTCACGTCTGTTTTCACCCTGAGAGAAGGTTGTCAAAGGATCAGAGCATTTTTAATCTCTCTCTTTCTCTCCCTCCTCCCTCTCCTCCCCTCCATTTCTTTTTCTCTCCTTCCTCCTATCCCCTCTCTCTTCCAACAGGACTCCACAGAATGGAGCAAGAATGAGAGGAAAAAGGCAGACAGAAAAGCATGAACTGGAGGCTTGTTGAGTTCCTCTACCTCCTGTTTATATGGGACCATATACTCATACAGCCCTCCCACCAGGACCCAGCTGCTACCAACCAACATGTCTCCAAGGAGTTTGATTGGCTTATTTCAGACAGGGGGCCTTTCCACCACTCACGGAGCTACTTATCCTTTGTGGAAAGACATCGTCAAGGATTTACAACCAGATATAAAATATACAGGTACGTCGGGTTCCTGCGGCTCGGGGCAGTGCTTAGTGCTGGGAGCTCTGCCAGTTCCCCGGGGCTCCAGGCTGGGAGGCAATGGGAGATGCACCATTGTCCCTGTTCCACCTGGAAGTGCTGCTTTGCTTCCCCGTGGCCCTGAGCTGGCAATGCAGATTGCTTCAAAGGCTGGGCTGGAGTGGCAGTGAGATGAAGGCACTGCGGTGTCATGGCAATGTGCACAGCACAGGGAGAGATGAAAAGGAGCGGAGGGGGCGGGTGCTCTTCATTCGTGGTGACAGACAGTTCACAGGCAGGTTCCCAAGCAGTTTTTTTGAATCAGTGGAACTCTGGACAGCCCAAGCCTCTGTACCAAACTCGTACATGTGAGCTGCCAATAGCTGCAGGTTCACATAAAGATGTCACCACGCACGTCAGTGTGACAGTTCTCATGCTGCTGTGTAGGAGCCTTGGCTGTGTGCTGCCTGCCACACATCTCTGAGGATTTATCTCCATGTATAACTTGGACTTCGCCCCAGAAGTGGTTTAAAAAACTACAGAGAGTTAAAAAAAACCTACAGAGAATAAGCAGAATTTGGATTTTATTTTGCCTTCTAGGTTTTTAAGCCTTAGTTGTTACTTGTTTCAAACCCTTCTTGCCAGCTGTGCTATCTAGAACCACACTTTTTCCTCTTCATTTTAATCTGAAAAGCTGGGGTGCTCACATGAACATCCTGTTAAAGCAGAAAGCACTTTGGAATGAAGGGGAATAAGCCAGCAAGTGTCAGGAGGTCTGTGCTGAAACCCAAAGAGACTGAAAAACTCTCCCAGCCATGTGTGCATTTACATAATTATATGGTCCTGTTGTGCTTCAGAAAGACACTTGCAAACACAGCCATGCAAAGTGGTGGGCAGGGAAATGCTGGTGAACAGCCCATGGCACTGTGCACATGGAGACGTGGACATGGAGGAGCAGGGAATTACAGGGAATTACAGGGAATCACAGGGAGTCACAGGAATCACAGGAATCACAGGAATCACCTGTGTGCAGGGAGTGCTGTCCCATGGGCATGAAGCCAGAGGCAGAGTGCAGAGGTGAGAGGCATCAGCTCTGTGTGGGGAAGAAAAATGAGTTGTTCTTGTCCTGCGGCCTCCAGGGAGTGCAGCAGCAAGGGCAGGTTAAAAATATTGTCCTGGCTTGTCCTCTCCAAAGCAGCCCAGGGGGAAGACAACCCCAAAACTAAAAGCTGTGCAGCCTTGCTTCCACTGGTGAGGTCTTGCTGTCTGTGCATAGGGCAGCAGAGAAAATGCCTTTTCCCAAAAGCCTTTTTCCCTGGCTGTGCTCTGCCCAGCTCCCCTCTGCCCTGCCTGCCAACACACAGTGACCCAGCCTGCAGATCCCTGCCCTGCTCCTCGCCTCTGGCACTGGCTCTGCCCTTTGCTAAAGAGCTGTGCAGCCCAGGATGCCAGCAGGGAGTCTGCAGGGGCTGGGGGAGAGAGCCACACGATGGATGTGTTCAGACATATCTACGAACTGTCACTGTGGGTCAGGCCACAGATCCATCAAGCCTGGGATCCTGTCTCTAAGCATCACGGAGAAATGGGTCTGGAAGGACTTTGAGAGGTCATTTAATCTGTGCCTCTTCCCCGAGGCAGGCTCAGACATACCTGTGTCACATCTGGCAGAGGTTTGTGGGGAACCTGGAAGGTCTCCTGTGATGGAGGAGTCACACCCTGAGCAGGCAGCCTGTGCCATGGCTTTGCCTCCTCCACTTTTACAAAGGAGCCAAAACCTTGTTTGCCTGTGAAGCCTGTGATTTGTTGTTTTATCTGTCAGGGGGTAAGGAACAAATTCCCTTTTGGTTTGTAGGAAACTAATATAAATCTGAGGTCTTACCTCAGTTCAGAATGAACTTTATGTATGGGAAGTGGAAAGGGATCTGTTTTCTGTGTTTCTGCTAAACCATTTATGGCAGAGCTGGTGGAGAACACAACACCCTCCTTCCAGCATGGGAGAAAAGAGGCATCAGCATTCTGTGAGCATGGGAGGTGTCTGAGAGGGGTCTTGCAGACAATGACCATGCTGGAGAAGTCACCATTCCCAAAAGAAACTGGAGATAAGGCAAAATCCAGTGGAAGTAGTTAGAGAGAGAGTTTAGAGAGGACTGCAAGGGCACCCAGGGCATCTCATGGCCAAACACCACACACTGAGCTGGAGGAGGGAGTTGAGTGCTGGGGCAATGCCAGCCATGTGTGTGGGGGCTGCAAACACAAGGCTGGGACAAACTTGTTCCCACCACGGTGGGCTGAGGAAAAGGGGAAAGCCTCACGTGCTTCTCAGAGCACATGGAATGATCAGGTGCAGCCTGGCTGGATGCTGGAGGGCTGTTTGGTTTTAATATCTGTCCCTGTTGGCAGAACTGGTCACTTAAAAACTGAGCCCATGCATTTTTGAAGGGATATCAGACTCAGTCTGGCTATGGAGCATTAGTGGAGCCACAGCCAATTCTCACAGTTAAGAGCTGGACTGTGCACACACTCCCCCAGAACATTCTGTTTTACTGAAACCCACAGGGGTAAAATCTCATTTTGTGGGCTCCTTAAATTGACTTCGAGAATCTGTAAAGCTGCTGGGATTTTGTCAACTGTTTAATTCCAACACAGAAGCCTCTTTCCTACCAAAAATGCCTCTCAATTGCTCTTTGCACTAGGCTAGCCCAAGGGAGGCACATATCCTGCATTAAGGATATCACTCCTTTCCTTAGAAAAGCAGCTGATATGGAGCATGGGAATTTTCTGTGCAATCTTCTTCTTCAATGCCCCTTTCCTCCCATACTTTTTTAGGTTGGCTGGATTTTAGTTTGTTGCTCTGTCAGGCCGTTGCTTGGGGCACTTGTGATTTTGCTGAGTGAGGTTTGGCCTGAGCCCTGGCAGCATATCTCAAACCAGCCACAGGACCAAGGGTTTGGAGAGGATGTGAAATCAGGACAGAGGACTTCACCCACCCCTAACTGAACCACCACTGGCTGTTCAGTGGTTTTCCTGGTGTCCTGCTGTGTGGGAACATGGACACATCACACTAGGACTGTGTCATTTACACTGTGAAACCACTAAGGCAAAGACACTGGTGGTGCTAAGAGCAGCATGAGGCAAAATGCAGAATTTTCTCCTTTTTGCAGGAGATGCTAAAAAGGAAGCAACGTAAAATCATGGAGGAGTCCTCCGCCCTTCACTGCTGAAATCCAGAGCTTGTCAGCAGCAAGCACAGAGCCTGTTGCAGTGAGCAGGGCTATTTTATTTCTGCATTAGCAGAATTGCTGTAGAACCTCAGAGCTGATGATATCTTTCATAGGAAGCCTGGATCCAGGTCTGGCATGCCAGCATGGAAAGACAGTTCACTGTTACAACCTCCAAAGTCTTGTTCCCTCCTTCCATGCGTTTCATCTCCGTGGATTTTGGGTCTCCTTTGTGTCAAACTTGGAGCACTGATTTTCCTGGTACCCTCAGTCAAGGCTGACACCTTGCATGTGGCATTAGGAGGAAGGCAAGCAAAGGGGGAGATGTTTTATATTAAATCATGAACGGTAGGAGTGGATACAATTGCATTAGGGAAGCACATTAGTCAGCATTGATTCATACTAATAAGGGTGGTTTAGGGGGGCCTCTGGCAGGAAAATGCTGCTTTGATCATTATCTGTGCACGCTGGTGCTAATGCAGATAGGATGGCAGATGCTGAGAGTGGTTTGTGGGATGCCTGAATATTCATTATCACCATCCTTGTTGTTATTCCTAGTCATGAGAGCCTTGGGTACGAGGTACTGCAGGAAGGCTGGAAAACAGATGAAGCTCAGCTTGGCTTTGGGACTGGGGTCCTGCTCAGACCAGAAAACATCCCCTGAACATACCACTGCACAGTTAACAGCTTCAGCCCACTGCTTTGAAGTATGTTGTCATGTTGTCCTTTTTTTTTTCCTTCCCTCAGAAGTTATTTAGCTACAAGGCAAAGCAAAAAGTGGGCTGAGCACTGGAATGCTCCATGCAAATTGTCAGGCAGACACTGACAGAGGAATTTCCCTGATGATGCTGCTCAGTTGAAGCAAGTTCTGGAAAAAAAAACAAAAACAAAACCAAAAAAACCAGACAAAAACCCCAAAAACCAACCAACCAACAAAAACAAAACAAAACAAAAAAAAACCCCGCCCAAAATCAAAAGGAAAACCGCAAAAAAGACCAACAAAAAAACCCCAAAAACCAACCAAACAAAACCCAAAAAAACAACAACAACAAAAAATCTTTTCTTAAAAGAAAAATAAAAAGGAGGGCTTGTTGTTCAGTGTCAGAGGTGGGAGGCAAGGAGGGGCAAGGTGAGATGGGCTCACCCAGCTGAGCAGAGGGGCTGCCACTGCCAGTTCTATGGAAAACAGGGACAGGACACAGTGCCTTGGAAAAAGGAGCCCACAGGCAGAGTGGCAGAGAGCTGACACAGGCAGGATCTGTTTTTTTGCCCCAGGCTCGTGGTGTGGCTGTGGGTGAGCTCATTTCTGCATCTCTCAATTCCCTGCCCACCCCCTGAGAAGGGGAGATGGGAAGATGACAGCACTTGCCTGCTCTGCATTGCTGGGCAGACTTAATTAAAAGCTGCAAGATGTTTGGACATAAGGGACAACAGCAATATAAAATGGATGATCACACGGGGCTGTGAGTGGAATGTGCATGTGCAAGGAGAAATGCGGATTTTCCATGCGTGGGAGTTTAATTCCATTTTCTGAAATGACAGTGGGGACGGGCAAATCTGGGTCCTTGTGTAAGAGAGCAGGGAAACCCTGGGGTATAAAAAGGAGATCTGCTCGCCTCGTAACTTCTCCTGCAGTGGGACCAGTTAGAGGCTGCCTGATTTCATGAAATCTGCAAATAGAGAATCCTTCTGAGACCTCTGTCAGGTCTGCTTAAAATACACCAGCATTTGTGGGGGAGGTGACACCAGAGCAGCCAGTCCTGCCCCATCTCTCCCTCTGCAGAGTGACAGGACACAGCCAATTGCTCACACACACTTGGTACAGCAACATCCCAGAGAAATGAAAAGGAAAAGGAGCTCGTGAGAGAGGAAAGGTTGGGAAGAACTGGCTGCACAAGCTGGACAGAAATTGGTTGGAATGCTGCCTGGGGAAAAAAAGTTTGTTTTCTTTTATCTCCCAAAATGATGTTTCTTCATAAGAACAGTGCAGGTCTAGGACAAGTCAGTGGAGAGGTGAGAGGTGTCTCCATCCTCGGTGGCTTTCAAGGCTTGGCTGGACAAAGCCTCAGCTGACGTGCTCAAGAGCTGGTCCTGCTCCAAGAGGGAGGTTGGATTAGGGACCCCAGGGTCCCATGTAACCAACATTTCTGTTATTTCCCTGTTTCTCCAATTCAGAGTGGACACTAAACTGTGTGCTCATAAAGGGATTTGTGTTGGTGAATGCATTCAGCCACACTAGAGATTTTTATTTAGTCCAAGAAAACCCACAAATCTGAGCAGCTACGTGCTCCCTAAATGTGTCACTGCCTTGGTGAAGAGGAAGAGAAGGATTCTGAAACCAGGAGCTTTGCTGTGCATGCAGCATGGGCTACAACAGACTTAGAAATGCATATGCTGTTCTGCTGCTTGAATTTTCCCTTAGAGGAGAAAAAAAAATAAAGAAAGGAGGAAAAAAGATTGGTCTCACAAAACTGTCTCACAAAACTTTCAAAGTTTTATGGCACCACAAATTAAAAACAATGAGCCAGATTCTCTGTGACATAAATAAGTGAAACTGTTGACTTCAAGGTAAATTCACCAATTTATTGGCTGGAGAATGTGTTCCAGCACATCCAGCACTGCCCAGTGCCCAGAGCTGCACACACAGCACCAGGGTTTGTACTGCCCTGGCTGGGAGGAGAACGAGTTTTTATTATTTCTGAGCAAAAGCAAAATGTGACTCTTACATCAGGCACTGGGCTTGGCCAAGCTGCTCAGTGACTGTGAAGGTTTTATGGCTGGTTCTGTACCAGAATCACAGATCACAGAATTGTTTTGGCTGGAAAAGGACTCCAAGATTGAGTCCAGTCCCATCCCCGCCTTGTCCCCAGCCCAGAGCACCGAGTGCCACATCCAGGCATTCCTTGGACACCTCCAGGGATGGGCACTCCAGACCTCCCTGGGCAGCCCCTGCCAAGCCCTGAGCACCCTTTCCATAAATAAATTCTTCCTGATGTCCAACCTAAACCTCCCCTGGCACAGCTTGGGATCATTTCCCCTTTTTACTTGTCACCTGTCACTCCTGTCAGGGAGTTGTAGAGAGCAAGAAGGTCCCCCCTGAGCCTCCTTTTCTCCTGGCTAAAGTTTGCTCCACCCTGCAGAAGTTTGGCCTTTCCTGACTGGAACTTCCAGCCAGATCTCATGCAAACCTGTGATTTCCAGAGTTGAGCAACTGACCTGGCAGAAAAACAGTCTGACAGGAGGAAAAGAAAAGAAAAGAAAAGAAAAGAAAAGAAAAGAAAAGAAAAAAGAAAAGTTAATTTTTAACCAGATCACTTTCTGGTCTCATTCGTTCTGCAGTCAGGGGATAGCAAAGGGACAGGATTGTGCAGCTGGAGGCAGGAGGGTGGCAAAGGGACTGGTGAGGCTGCTCCTCCCAGCAGCAATGTGCATTGGAGTTCTTTTAAAGTGGTTGTGAAGCTGTTCTGGTTGTGCTAAGTTCTGGCACAGACAAAATCTATTAGATTCCATCATCTTTTCAGGCTGTTCTTCTCTCCATCCCTCATTGACTGTTTTTGCTGTCTCTTTATTGCATTGAATTTAATCTGCTGGTCACTAGAGCAGTACAAATAATTGATTTTGTGGTTCACTGGTTGTACAGAACAAAAATAACATTAAAAATGGGTTATATGAAATGGATGTTTGTTCAACTTTTCAGGAAAATGAAAAAATTAAAACATTTCATTTCAGGTTCAGTGAAAGTTTTGAGCCTTGCTGTTTATTTTCACTTTATTAATCCAGTGATTTTTTTTTTTTTTTTGCAATTTTTAAGGCGATAAAGTTCATCTCAAGACATGAAGTCAAGTGGTGCTGCTTCAAAAATGTCAAAAGAGGAACATTTTGATTTTGAGCGTATTGTGTTTAGCTGTTTGTTCTTCAGTTTGAATTTGCAAGGAGTTTTTATAACCTTGAGTTAGGGAAGGACTAAAAAAAAAAAAAGACATCCAGTCCTTATTCACTCTGTGACTTTGAAACCTTGAAATTCCCTAGCGTCCAGCTTTGATTTTCCCTGGGTTCAGCATCTTAGGATAAAGAAAAAACCCCATAATAATTTCCCCAGCACGGCTGGGCAGAGCAGTGAGAGCCGAGGCGAGCAGCAGGAATGCAGCAGTGCCTGGGAAGGCTCCTGGTGCTTCCCAAAAGCAGGCTGGGTGCTGGGGGCTGTGACAGTGACAAACTGCCAGGGCTGCACTCCCTGAGCCTCTCTCACACACCCTGGCAGGTTTTCAGCCCTGTTCCACTTGGGTGGGTGTCTGAAGCATCCAAGGAAGCGCCGTGAGCGTTCTTCTCAAACAGCATTAAGGTGATGCTTAGCTCAGGTATGAATTGATGGGCACTCTTAGGCCTTTTCATCTTTGCTTGGGCTTTTTGAGTCGTGCTGAAGTTCCGCTGACAGGGTTTTCTTATTAGGGTTTTATGTGTTTAAAGGGGACATCAACTCTTCTGTTTTCCAGTCAGAGGCAAGGCTTTTTTTAGGAGAGACGGCACAGCATTGAAGGACAGAGGGAGCTGAGATGAAAGGAGGTTCTTTTCTCCATGTGGGATGAGCAGTGGAAATCCATGCAGGCAAAAATACAGTTTATATTATGCCTGTAAATGAGTGATGTACGTTGGTTTGTAATCAGCAAATGCCATGTAAATAAATGTGTGTAAACCAAAACCTGAAATCCATTTCCATAGTGCATGTAAACAATGAAGCCTCCTAGTGTTGTCTTCAATGTAAATGCTCATCTGAAAATGACATTACCACACGTTTATGCAACTTTACGAAAGCCACAATTTGCATTCCTGTCTCAGCATCTCTAAAAGCAGTTGGCAAACAGGAGCCACTCAGTGATGGGCATAAACCAGCCAATTCCATCAGGCAGCATCTCCTTCAGCCCCTACCTTCATTCTTCATGCAGTGCAGGGGCTGCTGCTGTTACATCCCCTGCATAATGCAGCTCCCTGCACATGTGCAGCTTCTCATGGATTTGCATAAGCAGAATGATGGCAGGAGCAGGGGCTGGCAGGGCATGGCTGGGGCTGAGCTGTGCAGAGCTTTGTCCTGGGGTGTCTGAGCAGGCACAGAGCCTGGCCCTGGTCAGGCTGGAGGAGCAGCTGCTCTGGCTGCCTTTGGATTTGGGTGGTGATGGCTTGGGAGCATCCCTGGCAGCTGCAGGGCTTGACAGGAGGAGACACCTCTCCTTCTCTTTGGTACCCTTGAGAGCAGAGGGCAAGAGGAAGGATAAGTGGCACCAGCTTTTGATATGCCTGGAGCTGCTGAAATATGGGAGCAGAAAATCTGTCCAGGCTCGGGGAAGGGCAGCAGGAGTGCACACCCAGCCCATGGGATGGCGGGGAGGCAGAGCAGTTGATAAATTCACATTGTGATGAGGCTCCTGTGGTTAGGACATGCCAGTTCCTCTGGAGAAAAGCACTCCTGTGAGCTGTGTGCCTGCAAAGGCAGATCAGTGCCTGCCTGCCCTGCCTGCAGATCCAGGAAAGCTTTTGGCTGGATTGGCCCAGCGCTGGCACAGATCTCCAGAGCTGCATCTTCCAGCAGGAAAATTCCCCTTCTCCATCCATAACAAAATATTCTGATCCTCCTCCCAGTGAATCCCAGAAGCGGCACAGAAATATTTTAGCCACTGAACCTTTCCAAAGAGATCTGCATCCTGCTGGGCTTGGACAAGGGTGTCCACATCCTGTTCCCTCAGAGACCTCCTGCATGGTGGGGCAGTGTTCCCCTCCACATGTCAAGTGCAGGCTGTGCCCAGCAGGGCTGCTCCCAGCACACTGTGGCAGCAATGACTCTGCACATTCATCTCAGTTTCCTCCAGAGCAGCAGACTATGGTCCAGTGGCTTGGGAACATATTTTAAAGGGTAACAAGGCAAAGAGAAGCTTTCACTCTCTTTAAAAAAAAAAAATATTTTTAGCTGTTTTTAAAATTATTTTTAATAATCTTATTAATTCTGTTTTCAAACCAGGCAGATGCTTATTTCAGCAGAGAAGCTGTTACATTAAAATAAAAAAGTCATCCTGTTAGATAGAATAATTTTGTTCTGGCACAAGTAGCACTGGGAGAAGGCATTATAAGGGGTTTTTTTATTTATTTCTAGATCCTTCCAATGTTTCCCTTGGGTTCCAGAAAGTATATTTTTTTCCCTTTATTTTTTGCTGACTGCTACCCACCAGGCTCTGTAAATGGAACAAGATGTGTCCCACCAGGGCAGCCAGAGCCATCCAGACAGCTTTCCTGGCCTGAGCTGCTGAGAGCAGGTACAGAACCCCAGGACACAAAGAAACCCTGGGATCAGCTTTGCCTGCAGCAGGGTTTGGGTCAGCCCTTTGTGCAGGATCTCCTCTGCAGGCAGTGTGATTTCAAATATTCCTGTGCAGAGCCAGCACTTCCTTTGTGCCACTGCCCATGTGTGCCCCGGGAAGGAGCTGACGCAGCACCCAGGTGTCCTGGCACAGCACCCAGGTGTCCTGGCACAGCAGCCAGGTGTCCTGGCACTGCCCAGCCTCCCTCAGGAGAGCCCTGGGCAGGTGAGAGCTGCTCTGCTGCAAGGCACGGGGCTGGTGGAGGCAGCATTTGGCTGCCAAGGGGGTGTGTGTGTGCCCCAGGGCTGTTTGCTGGTGGCCAAGCCCGGGAGCTCTTGTGACCAAACCCGTTTCACACCTGCAGCTCTTCACCCTTCCAGCAGTAGCATGGTGGCCACGAAGTATTTACAGGAGCTGCCATGAGGTTTCTTTCTTTCACCATGGAATTATTTTTTTTCCTGGTCAAATATATCCCATCAAGTGAAAAACATGGGAGAGAGGGAGGAGAGGAGATGGGTAGGGATGGTGTTTACACCCACCCAGCTCTCTGGGCTGAGGCACTGCAGTGCAGGCTGCTGGCAGCTGCTGCCTCCCCCTCCTCCTCCTCCTCCTCCTCCTCTTCCTCCTCCTCCCTCTCCCTCCCTGCCAGACTCCTCGCAGCTGCCTGGCTCTGGAACCACTGTTCAAGAGGGCAGAGCTGCTCCCATCCCCACACTCTGTGGCGTGGGAAAGCCTCTGACCTGCTCCAGCACCTGCCTGAGAGGGAGCCCCCAGGTCTGGCAGTGGCAGCTGCCAGCAGGGCCAGGCTGGGGCTTCCAGAGGGATGGGATCCTCTAAAGGATCTGTGATGCTTCTAAATCAAAGTCCCACTGACAACACAGAGCACTAAATGCCTGCCTGGGGATGTGCTCCTACAGTCATGTGACGACACCAGAATTTAAGCTTTAATTAAGAGATGAGTGCAGGCAGGGAGGGAAGAGTCTCTAGTCCTTATGGCTACAAAAGAAAGCTTGGAAACATGACCTGAGTGCAACCAACATCTGCTTTAATGTGCAGATGGCTCCCAGCAGAGGGGTGAGCAGCAGGGAGAGGAAGCCGTTCCATCAAATTCTCAATCAGGTCAAGCCAGCTTGTGCTTGTGCTTGTAATGAAAGAGCTTCTTTGGAGAGAGAGTCCAGAAAAGCTGTGCTACCACAGAATTAAATAGAATCGTGGAAGCCTGGAAAGGCTTGGGTTGGAAGGGACCTTAAAGATCATCTAGTCCTGACACCCTGCCATGGGCAGGAATGCCACCCATGGGATCAGGTTGTTCAGGGCTGTCCTGCAGCTTTTCAGGGACACGTTTCACACTGACACAGCCCCTGCTCAGGAAACACATCTGGAGGTGTGAGAGCTGCCTAAGTGAACCTGCCAGTGGTGCACAGCACTTTTTATGCAGCAGCATGGAAATTCTCTGCTCTGGGGTTGAGGCAGGAGGTGTTTTCCCTCCTGGAGTCCCTTAGCCCAAATTGAAGGGACACCTTTAATGTACCTTTGTATCAACACCTGCTGTCCCCAAACCCCACTGTGCTTTCTTCTGCCATCAGCTTCAGCAAGGGGAGGGAACAACCAGGCATTTTAGAGGCCAGTTAGGGAAAAGCCTCTGGATCCTCTCCATCTCCCAGGGATTCACAAGGCTTGTTGAAGGAAAACCCCATTTGATGGCTTGCGGCAGGGAAATGGGCAGCTGAATAATAGAACCAATAAGATTTTCAACAGAAGCCCATTTATTATTTACATTAAACCCCAGTTATAGTTTCTAGCACTGCTGTCCATGCATACAGGTGTCTCTAGATTGGCTAAGCCACTTGTCCATGAGGCAGGCACACATCCTTCAGGACACCTAATTGGTCAAGTGTCCATCCTCACGTCCTGTGTCTTCCATCTAGGATTTGCATTCTTTGTAAGCAAGTTCCCAGGCTCTCCATTCTATTTTTCTGTCCTGTTGTTGTCTGAGTGACCTTGATGAATTCCTGAGAACCCTGAAAGCAAGACTGCAGGTGGCTTTTTATCTACAAACAGTTTGGCTGGTGCACAGAATGGCCTAAGTTGTACAGATACATTGCTACACTGGCTATGCTCTGACCAGGGTCTGGAAGCTCCAAAATGCCTGATATTGCAACAACCTCTCATTCCCTGAGTGAGTGTCATGGAAAAGCCTCTGGAAGAGTTCCCCTGTCACTTACAGCTGGGACCAATCTGTGGAGTCTGACTCAGTGAAGCATCCTGACACTTGGAGCTTGTCATTCCTGCAATAAAAGTGCCTCTTTGCAATCTGCAAACACAGGTTTCACAGGCTGGTAGTGACTGGCAGCTCTGCTGGAGCATGGGCTGGGTCTGAGCACTGATTTGAGCTCTGAACATCACGGAGCACTCGGGGCATTCAGGTCGGATGAGGATGCACTGACCAGTGAGAGGCACTCCCACCCCACGGCAAACTGCAGGTGGAAAAAGCTGTGTTATGTGAGGAGAGCAAAGGCATTTTACTGCCTGTGCATCCCTCCAGAATTGCTTTCATTATCCATGCATCCCTGAAAGGTGTTTTCATAGCCCATGCACCCCCAAAAAGTGTTTTCATAGTCCATGCACCCCCACCCAACATCACTTTGCTTTCCCTCCCCATTCTCTCATTCTCTCATCCTTTTCAGCAAAGGCAAGCTTGCCCAGCAAGTATTCAGCATTAAATATTTCAGTGTTAACTTTCAGCTGTTGAGTGAAAACCCCAGAAAGAACATTACTTTTAACTCCCCTCCAAATATCTGGGGCTGTCCCTGAGGAGTGCAGGTGCACAGCCAGGGTTAGGCTAATCAGAGAGCTTGGTACACAGGGAAAAGCGTGTGTTGCATGGTTAAGAGCAAGCAGGAAATATAGAAATAGGACAAGAAGTTTTTTAGCTTCATCTCTGATTAAAGTGGAATGAATAGTCCCACACTCCTTGTTCTCCTTGTTTTCCTTCCCCTGTTTTCCTCCCCTTCTCCCCCATTCATGTGCAGACTGTGAAAGTGTCAGATTCCCCCCTCCCACCCATAAAAGGCTCCTCTCTGTTCCTTGGGAGTATTTGATATTTGGAGTCTGTGCTGTACTGTTCAGCAGAGAGTGTTGCCAAGTCACATGATGAACTGTATCTCAAGACTATTTAATGTCTCTTCAAAGCCCACACTTTCAGAGTCCTGTGATTATGTAAATGTCTCAACTCAATTTTTAAAGTAAGTTTACGGCCCTCATAATTGCAGAGGAAAACTTGATAATACGACTCCTACATACTCAGAAAGCAGAAGGAAAAAAAAAAAAAGAGAAGAAAAAAACCCCTGAAGTTTATCAGATTTTAAAAGTCTCATGAATTTTAAAACCAATCTCTTAATACTTTTTTTTGAGCTTGACTCATGGTTTTCAAACTGTCACCAGTGTGGCTGTAGGGATTGTAAGGCTGAGTTGTTATCTTATTAGGTAACTTACATAAAATATCCAAGCCCATGGAGACTCAGAGATGGAGTATTGCATTTCAGTGCTCATCTGGAGACAACAGTGTCTTCTCTTCTGTGGAGCTGCTGAGGATCTCCTCTTAATCCAGGTCCCCAGTCACTACTGCAGCATAAATATTTCCCCAAATTATATTAATGTTAATCATATGAATGAGAATAGCCATAATATTGATCTTCATAATACTTGGGTTATTAAATTTGAGTTTGAAGGTAGTTTTGTGGTGCAATTCATAATAGCAAATCTCCTCAGCATGCATAAGCAGGGAGAGCAGGCCACAGAGCAATAGCACTGCAAACCCAGAGAGAAATATATTCCAGAATCTTCCATCCTGCCACGCAACAGCACAGGGAACAGGCACTTGTGGCTAAGTTAGCAATGCCACCACTGAAGTTTTGCTAATTGTTTGATGATCTCAGACGAGCTGGATTGATCTGAAAAGGAGAAAAAAGCCTTCGAATGTTGAAATGAATAGTTCCAATATTTCTGTGGGTAGGCACACTACCAGGGGCTCTTCATTCATCACAAAATGCTTAAAAAACCCCACAGTTCCAACCCCCTGCCATGGGCAGGGACACCTTCCAGTGGACCAGGCTGCTCCAAGCCCCATCCAGCCTGGCCTGGGACACTTCCACCCACAGCAATGCTCCTGGAATGTCTGCAGACACAAAAGCAGGGCTGCTGGTGTGATAGGATGAAGAGGGATCACCACTGGCACTTGCCTTCCCACACTCAGGTTTATTCAGGCTGTGTCATTTTGTTTGGGAGCCACTCACACTAAAGGGAGGGGAGGTGACAGAGCAAACAGGGCCATGCTGGTCACTCAGAAATGGCTCTGTGCCCACAGAACCATTGATGTTCGAGGTGCACGCAGCTGCTGAGGTGTCTGCAGCATCTTGCACAGCCTACAGTGGATTAAATGAAATCTGAGAATGCTTCCCTGTGAAATGACTCTGTAATAAGGGACAGAAATTACCAGCTCTTCCAGCACGTAAAAAGAGAGGAACCAAGAGTGTGCAGGAGAGGCTGAATGCTACTATATAATAAGCTTATAGGATAATTGCCAACTGTACTTGGACTTAATTTTCTCCTGCAGAAGAGTCATAAAAATAAGTTTATTGTTTTCACTCCAGGGAACTGAGATATTTGGATCACGTCCTTAAAAAAGACAGTGCTTTATCTCCCCCTTGAACATATCAGCTCTGTTGGTGACCATCTCCTGCACGACTGTGAGTGAGCATCCAAAGGAAAAGATTTTCTATGCACGGTGGCAGTCTGTGAGCTGGCACAGAAACATCTCAGCTCCCTGTCAAGGTCTCACAAGTGTTTGTAACACTGAAGTGAGATTTTCACTCATAGTGGTAGGGATTGTGCACTGAAAGAGGGGCAGAACTGATGGAATTCTACGAGGGTGGAGGAAAACAACAGAGTGGAAAAATCTTTGTATTTTAGGTGGAATAGAATTGTCTCGGTGAGGTAGAAAAACATTTTCTCCACAGTAAGGCTGTGTCAAAATGCTTTATTCTGTTAGCAGCAGAATGTTTCAGGCTGATGAATTGGGTTCAACATATTTTTGATATCCTAGCCTCTCTGGTCACCAGTGACTACAGTGAGAGCAAGAGATCTAAGAAACGAGGCATTTTGACGAAATTTTGTCTAGTGAAAACATTACAAACTGTTCCAGATTCTTCCAACATGGAACAGAGCCAGATTCTGCAGGCCTGAAAGTAGCTGCTAAAAGGAATCCTCTCCTGGGCAGCTCCAGCCACAGCTGAAGCTGGAGCTCTCCCAAACGTGAGCGATTCAAGCTTTGTCTGGAGACACAGAGCAGGAGCCCTTACCAATTACAGATGAGTTATCCTCAGGTGCCACGGGGAGAGTGCACAGGGACTGAGGAGTAAAGGATTAGCCAGTGCACACAGAAATATTGAGCAACTCACTGCTACCTCCTATTGTGCTCGTGCCAGTGGAAATCCTTCTCAGAACGGCATATTTTATTCAATTTTTAAGAGCTCTCAATTTTTCATTTAGGAAAGGAAGCTGGAACAGCCTCTGATCCGTAATCAATCAGCCCGCCCTCACAGGAAAGCTCCGAGGAAGAGCTCTTGCTCTTTGGTCCTTTATCTTCTCTGAGAACTCACAGAAATTGTATTTCTGAATGGGACTGAGAGTGAGGGAGAGGGAAAAGCACAGCCAGGGCAATCCTCAACTAAATCTCACAGGCCTCCGTCCTGTAGTAAATAACCTGTGGTAACTAACCCCAGGGACAGTATCCCAAACATTTCTCCAGCCAGAATGTGTCAGATAAGCTTGGCCCAGACCTAAAAAAAAGGTATTTAAGCACATTGTGTGGGAAAATAAGTGCCTAAGTACCAAATTCCTGTATATTTTAGGGGCATTACAAAATCAGGAATTTTTGAACAGGATCTGCTGCAATCTGAAATGAGGCCATCCATAACATAAGCCATGAATTTATTCTCCCTGGTAATAAATCACTAGAAATACGCAATGATAAAAGGAGGAATAGCAGACATGGCTCATCCAGGGATCTCAAAGCTCTTTGCAGCCATTAGAGTTCTTGAGGGTAGTGGAGGAAAAGGCTGGGCTTTGTTTGTTTGTTTGGAATGAATAAATTAATCATTAGTAAAATATTATGCAGTTCATCAGATATATTATTCAGTAGCTATTTGTCAAAATAACAACCGAGTCATATATCATCAGAACTAAGCATTTATAATGTGTGTATATCTAGTTCCTGAGATGATTTGTTCAGGCTTATGGCATTTTAGTTATTGACCAGTTAAAGCTCCACTCCCTTGGAAGGGGAAGGTTGGGAGCTCTTGGTGAACTTGGACTATCTCTTTTTGCTGTGGTTTTGTTCAGGACCTGACAAAAGCAGAATGCTGCATCTGGGTTTCCTTTTGGCACTGCCTCAATAGATCAGCCTTAACTCTGATTATCTCTAGCCAATGCTAGGTCTACCTCAGGTAGGAAAATCCACACACTGACTCAAAGTCAAACTGTGATCTGAGTTCTCTGCGTTCTTGCAGGACCAGTGTCTGACCCCAGCACCAATCCCTTCTGAGTTATCTCAACTGTTCAGTGTCTTCTCCTCCCTCCCAGCTGCTGCACACGAGGGTTTAGGGCTCCCAGCTCCCTGCTCCATGTGATAAATCACACAGTTTCAGAAATACTGGGGGAGAACAGAGCAGTCTTTTACCAGGTCCCTCCCCGCTCCCTCTCCTGTGCCAGCGAGCTGGACTCCTTCCAAAAGTGCCTCAGCAGAGCAAAGATACGTGACTGACACTCCCCAGCTCCTCTTGTCATTCGTGACCAGCATCCCAGAAGGTTGCAGCTCCTTCCAGGCCTTTATTGGAGTCAAACATTGCAGCCTCTCCCCTGGGTTTTATTAGGGAAGCTGGTGCCAAATCACCCAGCTCCCTCCTACTCGATAAAAAATGTTTATAACCCAGTAAATTCTAACATATCAGCAGCTTGTTATGGAGGGAAAAGGTCACTGGGAGAGAAAGGGGAAAAAAAAAGTTACCCTTCCATTGGAAATGCTGGCTGGGTAGAGATGAAGGAGTCAGCACCAGGAAAATATCTTTTGATGTGATAAAGTCTCATAATAGAAAATGTTGCTGCAATACAGGCCTCGTTTCTTCAGATAAATATTTAATATAGATCACTAAAGATTAATCGAGTACAGAAAAGTGTCTCTCCTATGGTTGGTGTAAAGAAAACATCTTCTCGTTAATTTATTATGGAGCCTGAAATGAGAAAAATCCTATGGAGAGAAATGCAGGGTACGGTTTCCATAGAGAAGCAGAGCACCACACCAGAATTTATTTAGTGTGTGGGCAGAAGACTTCCCAGAGCCAGCTGCAGCGTGGCGTTCGCGTGATAAAAATCCCCGTGTAGGAAGAAGAGACACTCGTCGTGCCTGGCTGCTCTGAATCCTGCACATCCCAGGGGCTCCTCAAACGGTGAGACCTGAGCAGCTGTGGGCATTCCAGAGCCTGGAGGAACTGTGCAATGGCAGGTGTGACATCCCAGCTGCTCGCTCAGGAAAGGGCATCCAGTGCTTTTGGGCAGGGTGGTGCCCCGAGCTCGTGGTGAGGAGAGCGGCCTGGAGGCTCCTTGCTTCAGCCAGGGCTCCTGATAACTGTGACCCTTGATGACTCCAAGGCATGGGGGTATTTCACAGTACAGGGCAGCAAGGAATTCAGGGGCTGCTGTGAGATTCCCATCTCCCACAGTGCTGGGACATGTTCAGTCTGTTCCTCTGTGGTGGGTGAAGGACAGGATCCCTCTGCTCTCTTCCACCGTCCACAGAAACCATCATTACAACCATTTTGCAGCATTAAATAGGACAGCGACAGAGAATAAATCATAAATAGCAGCAGATACAGTGTGAGGGGGGAAATAAGAGTCACAGGCAAGGGAGGAGAGATAAAAGATCCAATTTCAGCTGAGACTGAAATGGAACAAAGAGTCAATGAGATGGAGAGATACACAGGGGCTGTTCCAGATGGCCAACTCCACTGACGTGGAGCTTCAGCACCACCAGCACCTTGGGATGAACTTGTGAACAAGGGAGTACCACTTCTCCAAGAAGCCCATCTCACCATGTCCAGTTGTTTATCCAGAGGTAAAACTTTCCTTTTCTCCTTGATCTTTCTCTGTGGACACCTTCCCTGTTTAGGGAACGTTTGTGCCAAGCAATTGGCAAAATGTGAGTCTGCATGTTTAGCTCTCCCCAGCAGAGAGGCCGAGGGGAGGAAGGTTGAAAGCCACCAGTCACACCCTCTGTGCACGGCTGGGAGGTGAGCAGGGAATGGAGCTGGGAGGAACATGGCAAAGCCATGGCTAGGAGGGATGGTTACCTCAATTTCTGTGCCATATGCCACTCCAGGGGTGTCTTCTGGCTGAACTCACAGGGCACCATGAAATCATAAACCTCTGGGACACTGCTCTCTTTGCAGTCTGCATCTCTCAAGCCTTGACTGCTCCCAGAACCCAAGGAACAACCAAAATCCTAAATAATAATTTTCTCTGGTTCTATCACAGGCTGTTGGACTCCATACAGCTGCAAATGAGCAGCAGCTTTAAGCTGTGACTAACTAGAGGAAAGATTTTTCATAGCATTGGGGACGGTTGCAGTCATTTAACACAAAACTATCCTGCTTTTAGAACACTTATTTGTGGCATATGGCACAGGTCTGGCCAGGAGAATTGCAACAGCTAATTATTAACAGTTATCCCACCCATCCCACCCCCGGAATAAGCCATGGCTGGCCAAGGGGCTCTTGTTTTGTCCCCTGCAAGCACCACGGCTGCACTGCAGCTCAGTCCCTCTCACCTTGGTCTCTGACTCTGCCTGTCGTGCTCCGCACTCCCGCCGCAGTGAGCCACAGATATAATCTATGGAACACAAATATGATTTTATAATAAGTTTTCCATGCAGCCAGGATAAAATGCCAAACAGAATCAGAAAACAATCAGTCAGTGAAACTCGGCCCCGGCGATGAGTGCGCCGCTGGGCACGGTCCAGTGCCCAGGAAGATTGAGGCTTTAAATACAGGCACCACCTGCCCTTCCAGAGACAGGGATAAGTGGGGCAGGGAGAGACAGGCAGGGGAGGTGGGAACACCCAGTGCATCTCCCGCTGAGGATAAGCCAAACCAGGAACAGTATCAGAGCTGCACAAAGACACCTCAGTGCGGGGTCGCTTCTCCCTGTGTGTGGAGATGGGACTGGGCAGCAGCTGGGCTTTGGCGGTGGCAGTGGAAGGAGCAGGGGCTGGTGCAGGGACAGATCTCAGCGAGGTAAACATGCACTTGTTGCAGAGGCCTCTGGGTGCTGCTCTTGCACAGAGCCGGGTAATTCATTCCTCCCACCGTTTTAGGAGCCTCCCTGCCCTCCATTAGGTTTTCAGGTTGGGATAAGTTTGTATCAGAGAATGTTTGTGCCAGAGAATGTGCTGTGTAGGACCCTGTGTCTGTCCTGCTCTACACACTGCAGGAGCTGGGGGAGAGGAAAATGGAAAGGAAGGCTGGGAATCATGAGGAGGGGAAGGAACTCCACCAAAAAGCAGGAGAAAGGACAAAGCTGGACGCCTCAGTGTGGAGGGAAGTGCTGAAACACATCCCACTGGCTGGAGCATCACTCAGCTACTCTGGGGATTTATCGGGTTGGAGAAAGGGCAGAACTGTATCCCAGGGATAATGACCTAGCCCAGGGCAAGGAAGCAGCTGTTCTCCTGTTCCCCTTCCTCCTGGCACTTGCTCAGGCACTGGGGATTGTGAGGCTTCCAGTCAGTGGGAGACAAGATCAGGGCCTGCTCTCTACCAGACTCCAAAGATATGGCCTTTTATTTTCTGTTCCTCCAGTATTTGTGAGAGTTGGGGGATTCACATTAGCTTTTTTCCTGTCTTCTTTAAGCACTCCAGGCTTGAGTCATATAATTGTATAACTCACAACTTCCATTTAAAAAATAAGAACGAGCCGTCTTTTAGGATTGCGGAGCAAAGCCAGAAAACACAAGTCTTTAAATCTCAAAACACAGAAGGCAAATAAAAAACATTGCAGATATTGTTGTTTTGCTCAACAGATAAATATATACATATGCATGTGCTTCTAAATTCTGGGGTTCAGTTCATTCTTTGGGAGCAGAGGCTCAGATGTGCAATAGCACATAATCCCTAACTCAGGTGAGTGTGTATCTGGAATCAGAATAGGAGCTGATCATTTAACTTTGCCCTTCCTGAAATAGCCATGAGGTTTTTCACAGAATGCCAGAATGGTTTGGGTTGGAAGAGCCCTTAAAGATCACCCAGTTCCAATCCTCTGCCACAGGCAGGGACACCTTGGGGTCTCTCCTCAGCTTTTCTGCAGCATCTGATGCCCCCAGACTGAATTTTCCTCGTCTGGAGGATCCTGTATTTTAACTCAACACAAAGCAAGAAGTCTGCCATGAAAGAGAGCAGGGCAGGAGAGAGGGGAAGAACCAAGAATTCCCACAGCACTGCTGGGAGATGACAAGTGCCAGGGGTGTGCATCTGATCCCTCTCACTTTTGGGGTAGGTCAGATCCAACAGCCTCCCTGTGGCATCACTCCAGCTCACTCCACTGCTTGCACGTGGCTTTTGTGTCCTCCATAAAGGGCTGGGATTTGGGAATCCCTGCAGTGGTGATTTTTAATAGCCATATTTCTGACAGGATGTGGGGAAATGGCCTCAGGTTGCACCAGGGGATGTTTTAGGTGTTAGGAACTGTGGAGCAGCAGGCATTGGAGGGGCTTCTCAGGAAAATGGTGGAGTTACCATCCCTGGAAGGGTTCAAAAACTGTGTGGATATGGCACTTAAGGACATGGTTTAATGGTCAATATGGTCCCACCACATTGCTGATGGATTGTTGGACTGGATGATCTTGGAGGCCTTTACCAAATTTAATGATTTTGTGATTCTGGCCCAGTTTCTGTTCTCTGTGGCTGATGTGGGGCTGTGTTTGCACATCATCAGCACCTTGAGTGAGGTGTGGAGGCAGAGATGAACTGAGCCCTGGGCAGGCAAAACAGGGCAGCAACTTCAGCATGACCCCACCATCTACTTTAATCCTTGCTGGTGAAATACCTTGTCCTGTCTCTACATCTGTGTGGATTTTTTCCATGGTTGTGCTATATCCTGGATCTCTACCTTGGAAAAGTTGTTCATCTCCTGCTGCCTTAGCTTCTCCATCTACAGCGACACATTTGTTTAAAGGTGCTTTGAGATCCACATATCAAAGTCACAAATAACAGCTAAAGAAAACATGACTCATGATGGGGAAATTGCCAAGCATGTGCCTGAATAACCAAGTGCCTCAGAGCTTCACAAACAGATCCCAGGAAACAAAAGCATTTGCATTCACAAGTCCCTGTTCACTGGCTAGGACAGGACAAAAATAAAGCTTTTTCTTTATGAAGTGTTGCATAAAAAGCATGGTTATCTTTTCATTGCAGGCCACTTTGCAGCATGCAAAGAGATTGCCTTTCTTCATGAGTTTGTGAATTTTTATTTTATTGCAGTCTTTTTATTTCCTCCATCAAAACATGCCTGAGATTGAAATGGCATGACTAGGAATGAAAATTAAATACATCAAAACTGATTTTTGTAGAAATGAGATTTTGGAGCAACCAGGGAATATTCAAGGCTTTCTCACAGCTTGTGTTCAGTGTTTTTGCTAAAGAGGGATGTAGTCTGAGGAAATGGGTCACCTTTTTCCTAGAGAAAATTTCTTCAGTTTTACTGTAATTCTGAAATGTCATAGGCTTTTGGGGACTACTTTTTTTTCCCCTTTAATCGTGAGTAAAGCACAAATGTCTCTGATTATGTATGATTCGAATTTTGCTGCAGCCATACTCTGCAGCCTAACTTTTTTTAGCCCTTAACTTCTTATCTTTTGCTATTTGCAAGTAATTTGAGACTCAGTCACCATCTGAATCCTCCTATACTGAGAGGAGCATCCTCTGCATGCAGCCACTGTGGATATTCCTGCTTGCTGGGTGCCACTGCTTGAAAAGCAGCCCTTGGCCAGTGGCCTGAGTGGAACAGCACAGCTTGGAAACCCAAGGGATGTGGAACCCCAGCTCTGAGGGGGAAGGCACAGAACTGGGTGTCCTGAGGAGCCATGAGGAGGAATCCCTGTTTTCTCCTAAACCAACTCGGAGGAAACACTGTCCCAACACTGTGGAAATTAAGTGGCAGAGATCAAAGTGGGAGGGAAGAGTGGCTTTGTTTTATTATTTTAACTCGGGTTTTGTTCACTTGCTCTCTCCTGCCTCTGCCACGTACTCCCAGAATTTTCCTTCAAGACCCCCTGCAATGGCTGAGATGATGGAGGATGAGTCCTTATCCCATCCCCTGTGCCATTCTGAGGCTGGTGGCCATCTGTTGGGCCTGGGTGTGCCTTTGTGAGCAGGCAGAGCTTAGCCTGCCTGTCCTGTTGCATCCCTGCAAGTTTGTCTTCCCTGCAGATCCTCTTTGTGCAGCCCCGAGCCCACCCTTCCATCTGAAGGGTGGCAGGGAAGGGGCTGGACCCTCCCCACTTCACTTCATCTGCACAAAACCCCCCTCAGCTGCCCTGCAGCCCAGGATCCCTGGTGGGAACAGGTGACTGGTGGCTTTAGGCATCCCAGCCACCCACCAGCTCCTGCCTTGAGTGTCTCCATCAGCTGAGGATGACTCAGGGCCGAGGGGTGGGCGACAGGGACAGTTTCCCGTCCCTGCCTGCTCTGCCCACAAGCCTGGCAGCTGTGCCCATGTGGCTCTGCCAGCACCGCCTGGAGGGCTCAGCTGGGTACAGGAGGCAGGAGCAGCTTTGTATTTAAACATCATTTTTTGTTCTTTTTTTCCCCCCTCTTAAATCAGTGAATTTGAGCCTTTGCCAAGTGAGGAGCACAACTGACCGAAGGAGGGGTGATGGCTCCATTTTCTAACAACAGCTCGAGTTTTGAAACATGGTTGCATGCTGTGTTGGAGAAAATTTGGTGCTTTTTTTTTTTGCGAAAAAGAGCAATCAAGGCTAAATTTCTGATATTACTTTCCCAGTATTAACAAATGCTGTGCCTAAGCTGGCGGCAGTGCAGCAGCCAGGTACCCTCGCCTGCAACGTGAGGAATTAAGGTTCAAGGAGACATTTCTCAGGTTTTTTTTCATCTGAGCAAACTGCGAATCATGATAAGTACAGAGCAAAGTTTGGGGCTGTGGTGTCACAGGCTGAGGTTATCAGCTTGCTACAGCTAAAATTAGGAAAAAAGCCTGTGGTCCACACACATCTCTATCTTCAGGAAATGAAGCAAGTGCAATTTAATGAAATGATTTGTTCCAAACTGTGTTCTTGTTGCAGCCTTTGATTGGTGCCATTGTGCTCCTAGGAACACAGGCAGGCTCTGAATGGTGAATTTGGGGGCAGGGTAGGCACCGTTTGCTGACAAGGTCCATGGGGTGACAAGGGCTCAGCAGGACTGAACTTGGGCCTGTCACCCCTGGCTGATTCGTTTTCTGCTCTATAAATTAAACTCTCCCTGCCTGTCAGTGATTGCAAACTTGGTTACAAAAGATTTAGATATCCTCATGTGCTACTTAGCCACAAGAGGAGGGATTTCATCAAAGGTGTTATCCTCTAATCTCCCAGAGTCCCAATAAACTCATCAGTGTGAAAAGGTCTAGTTTGTTGGGTGTTTCTTTGTGGATTTATTGTTTGTTTCGGGGTGTGGTTTTTTTTGTTGGGTTATTTTTGTGTGTTATGTTTGGTTTTTTTGGGTTTCTTTGTTTTGTTTGGCTTTTTCTTTGTTTTGTTGATGTTATTTCTAGTTTTTTCTTGCTCCACTCCCCCAAACCAATTGCCTCAGCACAAGACTGAATGGTTTGGGTAATTTTTTCCTGTCTATGCCACATGTTCCTGTAATTTGTCTCAGCATCCTCTGTCTTGGCTCCCCTTCCAACCTGTTGTTGGCTGATATCTGCCCTCAGCCCTCTGAATTAGGATTGTGTGCCAAGGAGGGTCCAGAAGGGAATTGAAAGAAGTGTGGAGAAGAGAACCTACCATCATGCCAGCTATCCCAGCTTTCCTCAAGAATACCTAAAATTCCTTAAATGACTCAAATGTTTCCATCCATTGCTTCAAAAGTGTTGTTCTTTGAAAGCTTCTTCTTGACAGATCCTTGACATTCCAGGCTCAGCTTGACTGTGAATTCTGGGTCAAACTCCTAGAAACAGAAATCCAGGAGACCCTGCTGCAAAAAATAATATCTATGTCATTGTATTGGTAACCAGAGAACTCAAAATGCCTCATTCACAGATGAGTTGCTCTAGGCTATGTCAGGTATTTTACTGGGAGAACCGTTCCTGCTGCCTACCCGTGATTTTTATCCTAATACACAGTGGAGGACTGGGTGTCTCTGTGTTGTCCATCCCAGTGTTTGGAGCACAGGACCCTGTTGGAACAGCTTCCCCAGTAGCTCCATAAGCCCTGTCTGGTCTGGGTGAGCTTTCAGGGAGAAAACAGCACCAGAGCAGAAGGTTTGCTGTTATTAATAACGTTTGTTAAGCTGCCGCGGCGCCAGCAGCGCTGGGAGCCCTGGGAGAGATGTCACTCCTGCTTCCAGCAGCTCCCATCAACCTGATGGAAACTGCAGTGGCCCAGAAGTGCCATCAGCCCAGTGTGGGGACAGCTGATATGGTGTCAGCAGCATGGGAACCACTCACCAGGACGTCTGCAGGTGGCTGGTGGAGGCTGGTGGTGGGAAGGGTCTCTGCAGTGCTCGAGTGTGGGATTTGTGCAAGGAAATCTGCACAGGTGACATTACAGGGAGAGCTGGGGGAATAAAAGTCCACAAGCTGTTTGCACTGGAGCTGATGGGTGAGATGGGAAGGCACTGCAGCACCTGGCTGTGGTGGGATATAGGGACAGATCCATAGAGGAATGATGAAGGCAGCTGTGCTGAATAGGTTCAGGAGTTACTGTGTCTTACTGAGGATGCAGAAATCCATGACCTGGAGGGAATCCTAAGCAGGTGAGGGGGTAGAAACCTACTCTGCCAAGTTTTCATGTGTTTGGATTTGAAGCCAGGGTTAAGAATTACAGCCACATCCTGGCCATGATCACATTTAATAATAAACTTAATAATGATCAAATTTGATGACCTATCTTTATCTTGTTCTTACCTATGCTGAATCACTCTGCTTTGAGTCTCCAACAATAAATGTATTTCAGCTTTTTTTCTGAACAAATCCATCTTTTGGGCACCCAACAATTCCAGGTTGCTTCCTAAGAGACCTAAATGCAGTCCTACCCTAAGAGAGAGAACATAAGACTTGGAATCATGTTTGTCTGATTGGATTTTAATTCAGTGCTGAAACAACCTGTTTGCCAAGGGGCTTTTAAGGTCACATGAAATTCCTCTAACTTTAAAGTAATTTTATTTTCTTTTGATTCTTGAAATTGTCATGTTGTTCTGGACCTCTTTTTTACCTCCCTCCCTCCGCAAAAAAAAAAAAAAAAAAAAAACAAAAAAAAAACCAAAAAACCCCCAAAAAAACACCCCACCAAAAATCTCCAAGCTTTCAACTCCAGAACAATTAAATATCTTTAAGAAAATGATTAGAGAGATGAAAACTAAACTGTGGAACAGGCTGAACTGCTTGCCCAAAAAGGGGTGGGGGGGTGTTTGAGGTTTCAGACCCCTCAGCCAACACCAAGCACGTGGCCAAAGGACACACCAAGTGGAAAAGCAACAGGAGATTCTTCCTTTGTCCTTTGGAGCAGGTGGAGCAGGAGGCAGTCCAACACATTGCTTAATTTCTGCCATGGGACTCTGCTGAATGAGTCAAACTCTGATTGTCCTTCCCTTGGTTCAGCCCTATCCAGGTAAATGCCCTTATAGCAATAAAGCTGCTGCAGACAGCACAGCATTTATCAATAGATCAATAGTCAATTTATTTATCTCATTCACCTGCCAGCTGTCATAAATGAGCCTGTCTTCTTGCCTGGTTGTTATGCAAAATGCTGTGGGACTTTTAGCTTAAGTGATTTCTTTTTCATACTTCTCCGGAATTAAATTTTTAGGTGTTTTTTATTTAAATTTTTTTTTCTCTTTTTCATGGCAGAGTTTCAGCCTCTGTCTAATTTGGAACTAGTTTAAATCTACAGACTGAAGGTTTTTTAAATAGATTAGGGGGGATGAGTGCCAAACCCTCACAGGAAACTAATTCTTGCAGGTCCTTTGAAAAGCTCAGCTTTGAAGAGTGACTTCTTCATGCTGGCCTAGATAGGGAAGAGGCCAAGCTGCAGAGGAAAGTGCTGAAGGAATATTGCACTGGGGCTGTCTGGCATTTTGAGGGCACAGGCTGGAAATGAAACATCACTGACCCCACCATAATCACAGATGCCCCGCACAGGCTGGTGTAAAGCCTGATCTGGCAGAACAAGATAAGCATTTCAGGGCTGTTGTCATGCCCAGACCCTGTCCCTTGGCATTGTTTGCAGGATCCAGGGCTCACAGGAACCTGGAGGAGCCCTCATCCTGAGGGCTGGAGATAACCAGGACTGTGTGCAGCCAGTGGCTGGGACAATTGGGCTGAAAAAAAGGAAAGGCAAAGCAAAACAAAATCCCCAAACCAACAGCTCTGTTATAGGAGGATCTGGAAAGATTCTGGAAGATTTAGAGCTGACACAGAACTTGTTTCTTACCCAGACAAGGCCTAAAATTTGCCTGGTTTAGTTCACGCTCATTCTGACAGCTACTAATATTTGTCTGCAGCACACACAGACATGTCCAAAAATGTCTCTCTTAATGATGGTGAAGTGCTTGAAGGAAAACAGGGGCAGAGACACCAAAATCTCAGGGAACATCTCTCTGACATCAGGGAGTCCTGATGACATCACAGGCAATTATGTGGGCAATATGCCAAGGAGAGGGCATGAAATAGTGTTTGTGTCCTGCTCTTACTGAAGAGCTTGTTGCCTTCAGGAAGGCCCATCCCCTTTGGGAACAGCTGATGACTTTCAAGATAAATTTCATTTAAAAAGTAAAGAGCCATTGAGCAGAAAGGAGCTGGTGCCTTGTCCTTGCCCAGTTCCCGGGAGGGGTGGGGCTGCTCCTGTTGGAGTGTGCACTTGGTGGGATGCTCTGGCTGCCCTGAAGGATGCACATCCAGCACCAGGAGGGGCTGGGGTGTCCTGCTTAGGCTTTCTTCTGTGCCTTCCTCCTCCTCTGCTATTTCTTTCCTTTTAAAAACTGTCCTGATCATTATTTAATGCATTTAATTTCTTTTCTGTTTCAAGCACCAGCCCCAAGGTCCATGCTCAACTTGTTTCCTCACTTGCATGCTTTGGTTGTCTTGGCCATTTGGAGATGGGGAATTTAATTTGCTCTGATGGCCCCTCTCCCTCAGACTTCCCTTCCTGGGTAGAGAAGCTCCTGCCCTTGGATCCTGCTGCTCTTTCTGGTGGTGCAGAGTGGGGTCTGCATCATGTACCTCTTCCAGTCTCTTGACTTTTCCTCCCTCTTCAGTGGTTTTTTAACTGTTTTTCTGTTTCCCTGGAGGGGTCATAGTGCTAATGAGCACTGAGACATTCCTAGTGGCTCCTTGTGCCCCTGACATGCTGGCCTTGATGGAAGCTTATTAATGCAGACTTGAAGGGGCAGTGTTTTCTCATCCTCAGCCATATTCAAATAAAGTGTGTCCCCTTGCTGTTACAGGGAGGAAAGCCTTCAGTGTGTGCATGTGCCTCCCTGAGGCAGCACTTCACCCCTCATGCCCCTTCCCTCTCACCTCCCTTCCCCCTTCAGCACCTCCTACCCCTTTCAGCCCTGAAAGAAGCTCCTCTGTATTTTCTCCAGAGGGCAGCTACCCCATACTGGCCTGGAAGGTATTTCCTGGCACACCCCAAATTCCTTTGGGATCTCAGCCCTGTTGAGACAACATCACCAGGTGCCTCACCCCCACTGCTCAGACCGTGGGTCAGAGTTTCTCCTTATCCCATCTCTGCCTCAGGTATACTGACCCTCCCTCCTCCTTGCTAAGAGGTTTCTCATCTTTCCAAAGCCATTCAAAGCTTCCCTGCTGGCAGAAGTTCTGCTTGGCATTTCCCCTGAGAAGACTCTGTGCCAATCCCAGCTGTCCCACGGGGTGCCCCATAATCCTGGTCAAGGCTTCCAACCTCTTCACCTGGACAAGAAGCGTTGCACAGGGCAGAATTTCTCTTTATAAACGCCTCAGCACCTGTAGAGGCCTCATCCCTGTGTCCCAGGTGGTGCCACTGGAGGCTCAGAGAGTAAAGAGGAAAGGCAGCCCAGGAGGGTTTTGTGAGGAAAGGTTTCAGCATCCTTTTACACCCATTATCCACGAATCCAAGGCCTTGGTAAATCCCCCCGACATTCACAGGTGGTGACAAGCAGACAAGAGCACTGTTTACCTAACCCAGCACCCTGAATTCATTTTGGCTGATTTTCTGCTTCCGCAGAAAATGCAATTAAATCTAGAGTTGAAAGCTAATAGAAAACCTGTTCTTGGAGGTGTTTCTTCAGTGACTTGAGGAGTTTCAGGCTGGAACATTCCCTAAGGCCGGATCTATGCTGTTCCCTGCAAATATAATTTTTTTTTTATGACCTCAATATTTCTAAATGATTTCAGTAGCCATATCTATTAATGTTAAGTCTATTTTCCAAAACTGTACCATAATCTTGGCCTCAGGTGCATCTTGCAGCAGAGGGTTCTGCAGGTTGCATGGAAGATTGCTGGAATTAGGGGTTTGCTTTCCACGTAAAGTATTGGAATTCAGTGAGCCAAGTTTAAAATGTATTTTTTGGACATTAAAAAGGAAGTTTGACAAGGCCATATCATTTGCTGGACCACTGAGATTGGAGCAGATGACCCCACTGGTGTTCCTTTCCAAACTTAACCCTTCTTTGATTCCAATCCCCATAAATCAACAGCACACAAAGAAATAAAATGGCCAAATGCTATGTAAAACCTATTAAAAAGCCTGAAAAATGTCACTAAGTAAATTCAAATAATGCATAACTTAGAGGGAATTGCAACTGGTTCATGGATATTCTATGAGCAGAAGATAAACATCGAAGTTAGTTGCATAAATTATTCATCATAACATATTTGCTCAGCTTTTCTTGTCAGCTGGGAAAGCCACACACCCAAGCATAGGGAGAGCACAGCAGAACTGGGCTTTCAGCTCCCTGATGTGCCCTGGGAGCAGGAGGCCCTGGGGAGGGATGGCATCAACAGAAATTGGGGGCGAAAAGTCTCCTTCACCATCACACCTAGGATCTGCTCAGGGCTCACCTGCTGCATGAGTGGGGACAGGGGTTGTCCCTTGGCAGCAGGAAAGGCTGGAGATATGGCAGTGATTTCTCCTAAACTCCTGCTTTTGCCCCTGCCAGCGGTGTCAAATTGGACCTGATATAAAAGTGAACCCACTTTCCCTTTGGACACACTGTTTATCAAAATGTCATTCTCCTCTCCTGCCTTCACTGCCCATTGCTTCCCAGTTTGCCCTGTCCATCTCCCCCCTGAATGGAGACACTCCCAAGGTCTGGGTGTCGATGTATTGTGGAATCCTGGAGTGGTTTGAGGGAAGGGACCTTAAAGACCATCTTGTCCCACCCCTGCCATGGGCAGGGACACCTTCCACTCTCCCAGGCTGCTCCAAGCTCTGTCCAACCTGGCCTTGGGCACTTCCAGGGATCCAGGGGCAGCCACAGCTTCCCTGAAGGAGGATAGGGATCAATTCCTGACCATCTGCACATTTCAGCTCTGTGGCCTTTGCTGCTAAATAATCTATTGCAAAGCAGCAAAACCAAACTCTCTGTACTTTATTGGGAACATGAAATGTTCCCTCAGCCCTTTCTGAAAACTGCTGGCTCTGGAGTGCTGTGGTCCCTCCTGGCTTTATGGATACTGCAGGAAGCAGGAATCTGAAAGTGTGCTTGAGTTTTACAGGAAGCAATAATCGTCTCTTTGGAGAGGAAGCACAGATGGCATTCTTCCTATGCCTACTAGTTATGGTCTTTCTGATGGGAACATGGGCATGGCTATTTATTATAAAACCTTGTCTGTCTTTGAGCATCCAGCAGTGCAACTGCTGTAGGGACCATTCCTTCCTCAAAGGGGATTTCCTTGTGTAGCAAGGTCCAGGAATGAAACTCTAATCTGGAATGATTAGACAAACCTCCCTGTAGTGTCAGAGAGAAAATATTTGTCTTTAAAGTTTTATCTATCATTAAAATCAACTTTTACACAATTCTGGGACAGCAGAGAACACCCTCTGCTCCGTAAAGGGAATACATTGGTGATGTATTTGTTATCTGCAGACAACTTGGGAGCCAATGATCTGTTTCAGTCACACCTTGTGTTAAGAACCTGTTGCATGGGGGTGTTTTTGCCTTTTGACTGAGTTTTTTCTAGGAAAGATGGATGTTTCTTCAGGCTGCAAAGTTTGACACTAATGACTCTTCTAACATAGTAAGAGGTGTGTTTTGTTTTGGCATTTTCACTTGGCTTGTGAAAGCAAGGAACTACAGAGGGGGCATTAACTCAAGTGTAAGGAGATATTATGAAGTAAATATTTGGCACTTTGCTATTTCGGTGAATGTAACTGCTGTCAGGCAGCGTGGAGTGTTGTGAAGGGGCACAATCACAATAAATACCTGCATAATTCCATTAAGTCAAATAACCCAACACACGCAGAGTGGACTGAGTCTAGAATCAACCTGGACAGAAAAGATCTGGTTTGTGATCCTGGCTTTGCAACTGAGTCTCCTGAATCTGCCTGTGTGTCAGGGTCCCTGCCAGCCAGGAGGGGCTGCTGTGCTGGTGGGCACTCTGTGATGGAAAGTGCTGCCTCAGGGCTGGGTGTTGTCATTCCTGGTCTGCACTGGGTGTTATGGATTATTCCACACCAGCCACAGTGGCAGGTGTGACCCCAGGATCCTGCTGGCAATGCCAAGTCTGCCTGAAGGTTTCCAATTGGTCTTTGCTGGGTTGCAGTTTGAGCTGGAGCCCTGTCCCAGTTCATTGCTGAGAATTATACCTGTGCCATCTAATCACCCACTCCTCAAATCCAACCCCAAATCCTTAATTCTGATCAGTGGTCCCTTAGCTTCTTATTGTTTTTACCAGTCACTGGGCTGGCCTTCTTCTGAAGTTACTTCATTCTCTTGGAAGAGTCTCTTTGGTTCTTATCTTCATTCCACTTGTATCTGCTGAATTCAGCTCGTTCCTTGGTAGCAGCATTAATTTTCTCAAAGAAGTTTACTCTTGTTCATCTCTTGCACATGAGGGGTTCCTCTGCTTTAGCTGCTACTGCTGAGCCACACCAATGCTAAACAAGACTATTCCCAGAGAACACTGTTGTTAAATTTCTTCTGTAGCACTGGGATAAAGTTATTTTTTTTCCCACAGAGGCTGTTTGGGGCTGTGGTTTGGATTTTGCTGATAACACAGGTGTGTTGCTGAGCAGAGTTTACACAGGTCAGGGCTTTTCTGCCTCTCATTCCATCCCATCCCACCAGTGATGAGGTTGGGATGCACAAAGAGGGGCAGGGGGGACAAAACCTGGACAGCTGACCCCAGCTGACCCCAGGGATATCCCACACCACAGGACATCATGTTCAGCCTGCAGAGCTGAGGAAGTTTGTCTTTCCCAATCGCTCTGATGGAGTCCTGGAGATGGCTGAACTCCAGACTGTGATGGGAAGTGGGGAATGAAATCCTTGTTTTCCTTTGTTGCTCGTGCAGCTTTTGCTTTATCTGCTGAACTGTTCATCTCAACTCCTGAGTTCTCTCACTTTCACCCTTCTGACTCTCCCTCTCCAGGAGGAATCAGTGGCTGCGTGGGGCTGAGTTGCCACCTTGGGATTAAACCACAACATCTATAATCTAAATAAAATGTTTGTCTTAAGCCCAAGTTACAGGAACAGGAGAAGGAAAAGTGACAGAGAAGCCTGAGAGCTGATGGTCCTGGAGATAGCCTAAGGTAGAGCAGGTGCATTGTAGGAGAATGGGCATAAATAACATCCTCTCCTTTAAGGAAGGCCTTGCTCAATATTTTTTGAAAGACATTAATAGGTTTCTCATTTTTCAGGTGCTCAGCTGCTGATGTTTCAGAGGCCTGATTTTTAGATTGCAGGTGTGCAAGCTTTTCTCTAGGCATTTCCCTCTGTGTCATTTCAAAATGGATACCTGCAATAAAGAACTGCTTCTGCAAACATTAACTTTATTTTTTTTCCCAGTTGATCTTAGTTTAAAAGCACGGATTTGCGAACCACTTTGTTTGGTTTTTTTTCTAAAACATGAACAAAACCACTGCTTTCATCCAGGACTCTGCTTATATCTGAATCCATCCTTTTACGTGGTTTATCTCAAAAATTATTTTCCAAAATGGCTCTTTTGCCATATTCATGGTGATGAAAGATGAAGATGTTTGGAGAATATGTATTTTCTTCAGCTTTGCTTTGCAAAAGTGTGCTAGGAAGGCTTGTGGGCAGCAGGATATCACAATGATCAGTTTTGGCTAGAGCTGTGGTCTCGACCATTTGCTGCAGAGACCAGAATTTGCTGCTTTATGGAAAAGTGCAAGACCCCAAAGTGGGAGGGTGAAAGGACCAGCCTGCTTTTGTTTTAGGGAAGTCCAGCTCTCTGGCAGGCCCCTCTGATGACTCCAAGTGATAGTATAGGGTTAAAATGATTTTTGGAGAACTGTAAGTGGGTAACTAAGGGGGTGGTGGTGGTTAGGAAGGTAAGGGTTGGGAAGGAAAAGGCCTGGGCTTGCTGGTCACTCACTGGTCACTTGCTGGTGGACAAGGCCTTGAGAATGGAAGGTTAGCTTGGCTGTAGTCACTGTAGCTAAGACCATTGTTTTAGCTAAGTCAGGTATGACTTTGCATGGGGAAATTGAATATGATCACTGTTTGGCTAAATTACAAGAAATCTTTGCTTGAGTAAAATCAATAGAACAATATAAAGTAAATAATCAATACATAGCTGTGTAGCAGAAGGGTATAAAAACGTGTGTGTTGTGAATCACTGTCGGAGTCAGATTTGGGTCTGTGTACCCCGGCTCCCAGAGCTCCAATAAAGCACCTGCATAATCATCCCGTGATTATGTGTTTCCTACGCTGACACGAGGGCACCTCCTCACCACTGATCCTTGTAGTGTACACTTATTGTGCAGTAATGTCTCACTTTTCCTCTTCTCCTCCCCTTCCCCTCTGCCCAGCCTCGTGGCCTCATGTGTGCATCCACATGGGGGTGTCCAACAGGATTGGCCCCTTCCCCACCCTCCTTTCCCACCCTGGGTGACCCCCCTGCCCCTCCAGCCTGGGAGCCTCACCCCTGCTGTGTTCCTGTGTTGTGGCGCAGGGAGTTTGCCCGTTGGAAGGTGAGGAACACAGCCATCGAGAGGAGGGACCTGCTCCACAACCCGCTGCCCCTGATGCCCGAGTTCCAGAGGAGCATCCGCCTGCTGGGCAGGAGACCCACCACGCAGCAGTTCATCGACACCATCATCAAAAAGTACGGCACCCACCTGCTCATCTCTGCCACCCTGGGAGGTAGGTGGCACCCCGGGCTGCCTGCTGGAGTGAGGGGCTGCGGGGAGGTGGGGAGGGCGCTGGGCAGTGCTGGAAATGTGGCCAGTTTGGCATGGAGCTCCTGGAGCAAGTCCAGAGGGGCTGGGGCAGTGCTGAGAGGAGTATGAGAGGAAACTGAGGGAGCTGGGGCTGCCCAGCCTCGAGAAGAGATGGCTGAGAGGAGACCTCATTAATGAGTATAATTATCCAAAGGGGGGTGCCTAGAGCATGGACCAGGCTCATCTTGGTGGTGCCAGCCACAAGGACAAGAGGAACAGGCAGACACTGATGCCCAGGATGTTCCACCTGACCGTGAGGAGGAATTTCTTGGGAGCACTGGAACAGATTGCGCAGAGAGGGTTTGGAGTCTCCCTCACTGCCACAACATGACATGAAAGAACCTCACGAGGACACGGTGATGAGAAAAGTAGGAAAAGCCTGAATTCATTTACAAAACTCAGTTTTATCCATTTCCAAAAGTGACTGCAGATTGGAGGATGAAATCCCACTCCCAAACCACATTGGTCATGACAACTGTCAATCAACTCTCTCCGCCTACCTAAAAATATGTAAACAATGAAGGACAGTTAGGAAAACAAAGCTATTGTTTATAGTAAAAAGTGTGGGAAAGTAAAAATTCTGACTCCAATATGAAAGACAAATCAAAAGGCCTAAAAAAAATCCTCAAAACCAGATATCACAGAAGATATTCCAGAACCAACTGGATGCAGTCCTGTGCCCTGTGCTCTGGGATGGCCCTGCTAGAACAGGGAGCCTGGACCAAATCCCCCACTGTGGTCCTTTCCATCTGAACCACCCTGTGACTCTGAAAGCTGTGGGGGCACAGGCCAGGCTGCAGCTCTCCCTCCCAAAGCCCATCTGTGTCCCTTGAATGAATTCAGGGTGTGAGGTGAGAGCTGTGCCCTCGTGCTGCTCTGACCACCGTGTGTGTTGGGGGAAACACGTCCCTCAGCTGGGGGACTGTCCTGCCAGCCCTGCACCACTGCCCTCAGCCTCACAACAGAACCTGTTCATCCCTCTTTTCACAGGATGAAAACAAACGCAGGGGGAAAAAACATCCTTTCTTGCTGGAACGGGAGGAATTTTAAAGAGCTCCCGGAAAAGGGAGTTCAAGGAGTTGGGCAGGGAGCGTGAGCAGAGGGGAAGAGATGGCCAGAAGGCTGAATGCATTAACATGGAGCAGACTTCTGGAAAAACAGCAGTTCAGTAAAATTCAAAATGTGTATGCAAGGGCTGCAGAGAGGGCTGTGTGTGCACAGAATGTGTCAGGAATGACATCAGAGAGAGCCCTGTAGGGCCATGAACTCCTGAGCAGGCGCTGCTGGTGGTGCTGCAGGAACATTTTGAGTAGTTTCTGTTGAACACTGGAGGGATGAAAATCAGCAGCTCCTATTGATATTTACTCCTGGTTCTTTTTTCTCTTCTCTATTATTTTCACTCGTCTGGTTCTTTTCCCCCCTTGGGCTGTGCCTTCCTTTCATTAAAATGCTTTTCTTCCAAGGACAACTATGTGTGAGAAGCATTCTGCAGTGGTAAAGCCTCAGTCTTCAGAATTTGTTGTTGTTGCTTCTTTTAATGCACCTCACCTCTAGCCTTGCCTCATTGCCGTGTTTCTAGTGAACTTTGAGGAATTTCTGGCCATCTGTCTTGTTCCCAGAGCATTCTGCAGACTCTGGGATGAGATATGATTCATGCACAAATTAGGTGGTAGGTAAATTGGCACAGTTCCCCTGAAGTCAAATAGCCTCTGGTGTGCTGATGTCCTTCAAAGATCCCTGGGCTGCTCTTCCAGTCCAGGCACCCAAACAAGTCCATTCCATCAGCAAGAAATGTGAGAGAAATGAGGTTTCCAAGCATTGAAGAGCATGAGTGACTGCTTTCTTCAGGCCTTAATGAAGTCTGGGTGAAGATAAACTGCTTTTTATTGAGGAATTCACTTTTCAGGACCGTGTTTTACAGAGCCCAAGACAGCCAAGTAAAGTGAGATTTTTTTTAAATTTTTTTTGCGGGTTTACTTTCTTTTCCGTTGACATTCCTCTTATTCTTGCCACTCACATCCACGGAAATTCAAAATAAGAGAGACCCTTGATGGTAAAATATATTTTTAATTTTGCCTGGGTGAGCTTGTAAATTATTCACAGGGGCTTGTTTCTTCTCCTGATTTTACAACACAACAGCTTTAAATATGCAGAGACTTGTAATGAGAACTGATATTGGAGGGGAGAGCTAAACGCCCTGCCAGCCCCGAGCACGGTGAGCAATGGTAGGAGAAAAAAGAGGATTTATCTTGTCAATGGCAGTCCCAGGGAAAATGTAGCTGGAGCTGGGCATGCATTATGCACGGGGGATATGCTCTAATCGCAGTCTGTGGGCTAAACAAGAGCTCTGGGACAGGCAAACAGACGTGTCCTGGCTCTCCCAGGGCCTGGAGTCTCCTCAGCAGAGCCCCAAGCAGTTGTGCCCCGTGTTAGGGCTGTTTGTAGCTCGGCCTGGTGTCTGAGGAGGTGACAGACCAGTGAGAAGCACGTAGGGAATTGTCTGGCTCTGAAGCACCAGCTGCTGCACGGCCCCCGGGAGGGTGGGACAGGGAGCAGCACCTGAGCACAGCAATTTTCACACCTGGCCACAGGAGAAACAGCCCTGCTGCCTTCCAACCTACACAGCAGCCAGGTCACCCGGGAGCCCAGTAAAATCCCAGCTCTGCTGCAGTCTGGTTCTGACAGTGGCACTGGTGCTGGGTCACTTTGAGGGCATCCATGCTCTGGGATGGAGCAGACAGAGCTGGGAGCCAATTTCAGGAAAATCCCTCAAGGAAAAACAACTTTGAACATATCATTTACTTAATAAAGGAGAAATTAAGACTTAATAATGCAGCAAAATTCCGTTAACCTCTCTTGATCCAAGAGTTGCTTTCCCATGTGACCCCTCCAAGGGGATGCTGTGCTTTTCCAGCTCTGCACTGAGCAGAAAATAACAGCAAAAACACAAAATAGGTTTCCAGCAGCAGTGTCCCTGCTCAGCACCTCTCAATCCTAGGGACAACTCTGGTCCTTCAGGAAAAAGCATCACTCATGGAGTTTACTTCTCTGTTTTCTTCCTTTGGAGGAAGAAATGACAACTTTTGTGGGGAAATCACTGATCCCCACAGCCCCAGAGCACAGATTTCTCTCCTCTGCTGTGTTTCTTAGTGCCTGGTTCATGTTGTGGAGGGAGCAAATCCAACAGGAGACCTGCTGGTGATCTGACACCAGCGCTGCTGCCTGATGTGATTCAACCCAGGGTTCCTGCCTGCCCTCTGGCCAAGGCATTCCAGCCTCAGCATTCCTCTGGTGAAAATGAACTAGGCTGGAAGGAAAAAAGTCTTGATTTTTGTGCTTTGGCTATTAATGTGAAGCATGATATTTTTCCAGGAACAGTTGTGTTTTTTTCCCAGTTATTGGTGCAATTGGTGGCTGTGAATCACAGATAAGGGGAGAATTATCCCAGATCTTCCTTCTCCTGCCACAGCCTCACAAAGTGGTGGTGAAGCATCATTTCTCATTTCTCTCTGCTGCATCTCCTTGCAGTTAAATGCCTCTCTGTTACGAGAGATCCAGAACTTCTGGCTCAAAATACACTTTCCCACTGACCCAGCCTCTTCAGTGGCAAATGAGTTGACTCATAAAAACTGACAAAGTTCCTTCAAATCCCCCTGAAAAACAAAAGGAGATGAAACTTGAAAATGCACTGAGAGTGGTCAGTGCAGTGACCACTGTTCCTCACACTAATCACAGATATTTGATTACCTGTGCCTTGCTGGCTGTTTGTTGTACTCACCCATGATGTCTCATCAGATACAGGGGGTTAAATCCTCTGGAAGATGGATTGGCTTTGTTTGTGTGGACAGAGCCTGACGTGGCAGAGCTTGATCCCTGCCAAGGTCTCCTCACAAGCTCAGCACACAAAAATAGTAATGGTGATGAAGGAAATCGAAGCTGGTCACTTTCCAGGGAAAGTGTTTTTGTGAGAGGTAACCATGATGACATTGGTACTACCACAGCTTTGATTGTGGTGAAAGTCTAGTCTGTTATTTTTTAAAAAATATTAAAGACGAAGTTTTGCATGCTTAACTTCTCCACTTAGGTACTGCAAAGCTAATTAAAAGATTTCAACTGATCAATTCTTTTGATGAAAAGTACCATCTTTCCACAAAAGAAAAAAAAGTCCATTTTTCATCTCAAAGCCAAAGGCTGAATACTCAACACAACTTTTGCTTGAAAAACTGAAATCTAATAAAAATTTGTTTTTCAGCCAGAATATTTTTGGTTTGTTTTCAGGCATTTGGCTTTCAGATAAAGGCTGGAAAGCTTCCAGGGAAAGTGAGGGGGAAGGCTTACTGGGATTTGGGGTTATTTTTTTCATATATGCAATAAAAGAAATAATTTGGATGAATCAAACTATTTCAGCTAATAAGAATTTTAAAGAAATGTAAGTCCTTGTTCTCTTAAAAAAATGCAAAGATGATGGAGAGTGAAATATTTTTTGGCCTTGAAAGTGGTGGTACATATTTTTTGGACCATGTTATCTCTGCCAGAGGCAGTGTATTCATCAGTGGTTCATCTATCAAATCAGAACAAGCACCATTCTTCTCATTAAGAGAGTTATGTAGAAATGGCACATTCCTCCCCTAGTTGTGTCTTCTCTTCATTTATTAAAATCCAAGTGTCACGTGTTAAGGATGCAGGATGGCATTCCACCCTTTTAGACCTCAGACAGTGGCAGCCTTATGTTAAAAATTAACTGTATTTTAATGTGCCTCACCCAGCACAAATTGAACTATTAGGTAAATATTCCTTCTCAGCTTCATGTCCTTTTCAGACATGTTTTGTTACCTTCAGGTCTCTGCTGACGTTTATCAGTTCTTAACTGCTTCACTCCCAGATTCTCTGTGCTTCAAAATCACCTGCTTTTGTCCCTTATCTTGTATAGTATTTTTACTCTCTACTTATATTCCGTGAACGAGACTCTGGGAGAGGAAAGAAGGCAGCAAAGGTGGTTAGTTCAAATTAACTTTCTTATTTGCTCTTTCCTCTGAATTATTCTCTTTACTCATCCCTTTTCTCCTCCCTTTTTGCAAGGCCACTGGAAGATGAAGAGGCCCAGCTAACGTTTGTTTGTGCACTGTACCTACCCACACATTGTGTTCTATTTGCAATCATCATCTATTCCCTCTAGAAGTCAGGTCAGACAGAGGCTTGCACAAAGTGGGATTGTCTCCTGTCAGGTGTGCCTCATTCTCCAGGCACAGCCTACAGAGAGAATGTTCCTCCAGTGGGACAGACGGGCTGAGTCCTCTCCAGCAGTGGTGGCAAAGCTCTGCTGCCTAAAAAATGTCCAAAATGTTGTCTGCTCAATTCAGTGGAGCTGCTTTACTTGTCAGGTGGACTTGGCCGTGCTGTCAGAATAGAGGAGGAGGGTTCTGGATATCCCCCTGGTGGGGAAGGGTGGATTCCTCCAAGAGTGCTTGAGGTGTCTGCCACAACACGACATGAAAGAACTTCACAAGGACACGGTGATGAGCAAAGCAGGAAAAAGCCCGAGTTTATTTACAAAACTCAATTTTATACATTTCCAAAGGTGCCTGTGGATTGGAGGATGAAATCCCACCTCCCAAACCACATTGGTCAAGACAACTGTCAGTCAACTTTCTCCTCCTACCTAAAATATGTAAACAACAAAGGACAGTTAGGAAAACAAAGCTGTTGTTTATAGTAAAAGTGTGGGAAAGTAAAAATTCTGACTCCAATATGAGAGACAAATCAGAAGGCCCAGAAAAATCCTCAAAACCAGGGTGACAGGTGTCAGACTTTTCTTTCTTTAGGTGCAGTAGATGACACCATTTGCTCCTGATAAGATTGCCCTGCCTGGCAGCCTGAAATGTCCTTTTGTCTCTGCTGCAGGAGAGGAGGCCTTGACCATGTACATGGACAAAAGCCGCCTGGACAGAAAGTCAGGAAACGCCACCCAGAGCGTTGAAGCTTTGCACCAGCTCGCCTCCTCCTACTTTGTAGATCGTGATGGCACCATGAGGAGACTCCACGAGATCCAGATCTCTACCGGAGCAATCAAGGTACCACATGCTGCCTGTGCAAGAGGAAAAGGATTGTCTGCCCTGTATGGATTCTCTAGGGATGTGGGGCAGGGCTTTGCCAGGCTGATGTCTTCTCTGATCACAAGTTGTTTTGTTCCCAGGGTTAGTTTTTCTCTTTTTCAGTTGAAGAATTATTTCCCCAGGGACACTAATGTCTGGAAAGAGGTGGGCATTCAGTGTGGTGGTTGTGTAGGGTAGGAGCCTTTCACTAAGTGTGACAGTGGTTTCTGGAAGGGAGAGAGGGAGCAGAGGACCCAGATCAGTGATGGAGGTTGGAAGGGAAAGGCAGATCTGTGAAATGAACAACCCTGTGCCACCTAGAAATATTTTTCTCCTGGGGGTGTAAGGCTGCAAAACATCTCTCAGCTGAATTTGCTACAAGAAAAGGTGAAAAAACTCAGTGTGGCATTGCTGAGGCATCTGGAATGAAACGGACTGAGAGACAGCTTGGGGGTTGCAGCAGGAAGGAAGGGAAGCTGCTCAGAGAATACAAAACAGGGAAAATGGCTCTGCAAAGGCTGCCTTCTCTGAAAGCAATCATCCTGCACTGGGCAGGGATTTCATTGTTGCTGAGTTCACTCCAGGGAAGGTGATGTGGATGGAGTCGTCATTGTTAGCCATTTCTGAAAGGTTTCAGCTCTCGTTATTGTTCTGTGCTGTCTCATGGCTGAGTCTGTTCCCTTCTGGATGGGAAATTGCATTGAGATATTGAAACAGTGACAGCAGATAATCACCCGTGGTGAATTCCGGAAGGGCAGCTTTCCTCCATGGCTGGAAACCAACAGCAGCAGCAGCACTGCAGGTCATCTGTGCCTCCATCCATCCTCAGCACAGGGCTGCTGTTCACATCTGTTGTGAGAGCACCAGGCACCACTGTGGGCTGGCAGTCCACCCCTGTTTCTTACTTTCCAACAAGAGGAGCCAGGGAATTATTCCTCTACAGGCTTCTGATGTCCCCCAGTGGAGATCCTCTCTGAGAAACATCAATCTGCAGGGTCCCATTGCCAAGCCCAGGGTAACCTGAGGTACCCTAAAGAAAGCAGTCACAATTCATTCTGATTTTTCACCCTGTGACTGCACCAAGCATTAGCAGTGTCTGTGCAGGGTGGGGCATTTTTTCCCAACTAGGGAAGATGTGTTTTGGGTTATATCAGCTGGTGACAAGGAGCCCTTGAATTAAAAGATTTTAAAAGCCTGGGGAAGGTGTGGTGCTGCAGACAAAGGGAACATTCTCTGTTTTCTACATCCTCTGTAGGTAACAGAAACTCGGACCGGCCCCCTGGGCTGTAACAGCTACGACAATCTGGACTCTGTGAGTTCTGTCCTTCTGCAAAGCACTGAGAGCAAACTCCACCTGCAAGGTAGGGCCCAAGAACCAGGGAGAGGGGTGGAAATGGGAGAGGGGTGTCCTTTTCCTGAGCCTTTCCCCCTCTTCTCTTTGCTGTGATTCTGCTGTGTCTGGAAGTTCCCTGAAGCTTCTGGTGGCTCCACATGAGGCTCAGCTGAGCAGAGCCCAGGCTGACCCCAATGAAGTGTCTGAGTGCCCTCTGCCATTGAATTTTGATGAACTTCTGTGCATGATAACACACCAACATAAAAATAAAAATAACTGACCTCTTCCACCAGTGTGGAAAGAGAATTCTGCCCACGTCTCTCTGTCCCTCCCGAACTGCTGATTTGTGTAAGAGGTTTGCAGATCAGCTTTCAAGACTCTCTAATGACCATAATCTTTGGAAAAAGTCACGGAGGTTTTATTTGGATGCTAGAAGCCATGGCTTCAGTCCCAGATGGGGAGCTAGTCCAGAAGTCAACAGATAGAGGTCATGGCTGAATTAATAAATAAATACATGCTGGTTAGCAAGAAGTCAACTTCAGTAGAAGGAGTAAATTCACTGGGCATGTAATTTATGAAGGTTATTCCCAAGTTTTTGACAAAATAAGGAAATGTGGGATTTAATTGCTCATTTGCCCAGATGGTTTTATTTCTTGAATCCTTGTACTTGCACAAATTTTAATTTTTCAGATGAATGGGCTACATTACATCTTCCACTTTGAGTATAATTTGGCAAGTGCTGTTTTAATCTTTGGTTTCACAGAAACTGGGTTTCATTTACCAAGTAATGTTGTGGATATAATATTATTGTTGTTATTATTTGCCTTTAAAAATAATAGGCAGGTTGTTTTCACTACGCCGGTGATTATCCAAATCACTGAGTCCTGGTTCTTAGCTAATTAACAATAAGCAGCTTGAGGGGGTTTTTACACTGTGATGATAGCTGCTGGTAATGAAAACCCAAGGATGACACATGAGATAAGTGGGGAAGCAGCTAAATCAGCAGGCAGCTCAGGTTATAGGCAGACTAGTGGGTAAATCAATAGACCTCTGTTGGTTATCTGATCCTACCAGAGAGGAGATAAACCAAGGGAGGGGGAAGGAGGTGGAGGAAGAGGGAAAAATTAGGAGGGAGGGGATGAGGCTGTGGTCTCTGATGGGAACAGACAGAGGACCTTGGGGGTCAACCACAGGTGGTTTTTTTGGAGCTCCATGGCTCAGCCCAGTGCAGGGGGAGGCTGGAGCCTCAAGGGAAGGGAGGAGAGCAGGAGCTCTTCCTAACAGAACAAAGTGACCTTTAAAGCTCCACCTGAGTTTTCTACCTAATCTGGAGTGTGGTTCTTGGGATAATTACCCAGGATCCTTCCTCTGCTCTGAGAAGCCTCATTAGGAATTAGTCACAGGGCTGCAGCAGGTAATGGATCGTGACCAAGTCTCCTCTGATCTGATTAGCAGCTGAGCATGAGCTGCTGACAGAAATCCATGTTCCTGCCTTTGTGTCACTCCAGCTCTGAGCCTGGCTCAATAAAAGAGCAGCTTCTTCGTGACAGGGAGAATTTCTTTCTCTGAACTTGTTGCTGCCCAGCCCTGGGAGCTGGAGTTTCAAAGCTGAGCCTTTCAGGAGAGACAATGGGTGGAACTGCCCTGCTCTGGTTGACAAGGTGGTGATCAGTCAAAGGTTGGACGATTTTGGATGATTGATTAGGATTTTGGATGATTTTGTTGGTCTTTTCCAACCTGAGTGATTCCATGAACCCACAAGGGTTTTGGGCAGGTTGATTTCGGGGGAGGACGGCGCAGAGTGTCTGGTGGTTACTGGGACAAAAAAGAATCACTAATTTCTAAACCAGGATCTCTGTGGGCCCAGCATGCATGGCATGCACTGGGGTGCATTTTCATACACAATATTTATCACAGAAGGCTCAGAGGTGCTCCCTTTTCCCCAGCACTCCCTGGAGCAGGATCCCTGTGGTGATGCAGGCTGGGATGCCAGCAGCTCTACAGCAACCTGTTGGGAAAGGGGAATTTGTGTTCCCTGGGGTGGGGTCCTGGGCAGAAACTGGAAAATTGGACTGAAATAAAGCAACACTGAAAAATTACAGGAAATCCAAATTTCAGAGGCATGTCTTGTTGTATCAATACTGTTCTTGACAGTATTTGTCAATATTGGAGCAGAGCAGTATTTCAGTGAGGTACAATCCTTCTGTTCTAAACCATGCAACAATAAACAGGAAATGTTGCATATCAGGTCATTTGTTTCATCAAATATGGCCACATATTATAGTACTATACTTAATGCATGTTATATACAATACTTATATACTATTAAATAGATTGTATTTCAACATTTAATATTGTATTGTTATATATGTGTAAATAGCCTTATATATTATACATATATAACTACATAGAGAGATATATACTTACATAGTATCTATGATAGTATAACATTAGAATTTACATTACGATTACTATTAAAGCTTTTTCCAGGATGGGCAGAACAGTAATGGCAAGACAAAACATTTCAGCTTTTCAGTGCAGTGAAATGAGGGAGTACATTTAGAAAGTCAAAAGTGCTTTTGGAGTCAACATGCTCTCACAAAATGCTTCAATGGAACTGCATTTTCAACAGAGAACTCTTCTGTGAAAAATGTTTCAAATAGCTCTAATTTAGAGCTGGGGAAATTTACCTCTTTTAATGCAGGAAGCCTTTTATATACAGTCTAAAGCCAAACATCTCTCTCTAATAGTTTTTCTAGGTGAATTAAGGACATGTTCCCTTGTCAGATACTTCATATTCTGCCTGTAGTTATCTAAGATAAACCTATACCAAATTTGTTCTGCTCTTCATTTTTAAAGAGGAACCTCATTCTTTACAAAGTGGCAGAATTCCTCCTCTGATCAATAAGTTACCTTCAAAACTAAGATATTCAAGTCAGCAGCAAACTTACCTTGTGCATCTGTTATCAGCTCCTGAGGCTTCTGTCAGGGATGAGCCCATTCCTTGTGCCCCATGGCTTGGATGGAGGGATCCTCCCTGTGGAAATGGTCCAATATCCCAGTTTTTAAGACCAGCTTGCCCCTCTTCTTGGCTTCTGACATGAGGTTGTTTCATCAGAAGACAATAGTGAAAGACTGAATATATATATATAATATATATATTAATGTTTGCAATATCCAAATTAATTTCTTAGGGAGCAACACAGCATTTGGGATATTTTATTAGGGTTGGCAGCAGGGCTTTCCCAGCTAGCACAAGCTGCTCAGTGGGGCTGTTATATTCCTTTCCTGCCCTACAGGTAGCGACTGAAGCATCCAGAGCTGTGGTCTCAAAAGATTGATGCCACCTGTGCTTTACTGACAGCCATAACAAACTGAATTCCAGCAATATTTCTGTTCCATCTGTGGGATAGAACTCCACATGAAAGAGAGGATGCCAGGGCTGGGTGAGGTGCTGCTGCTGGCACAGTGCTTGTAAAACCTCTTGCTGAGATCTGATCACAGAGATGTTCAAAACTAAAGCAAAAAAAAAAAGTTTCATATGAACTTGCCCTTGTCTGGGGATGATGAGAAATCTGTGAATATTTATGTGCATATATATAAAAGTACTTCTGTGGAAATAGGCACAGCTGTATTTGGGTAACACTGCTTTCTTCCACATGGAAATTCCTGGCTGGAAGGTGTGAGTCACATGTAACCCCAACAGCCTGTTTGAAAGTCAGGGGTTGTGTTTGGAGTGTGCACATGGCTGCTCCAGTGAGTGGCTGGATTTGGGTGTCACTTGTGCAAACACAGCTCTGAGTCTGTGCTTCTTGTCAAATGCTTCAGGTAACTGCTGGCTTCCAGCAAAACTGCTTTTCTGATGAAGTTAAGTATTTATATAAGTGCTTTGTTGAGTTGGTGCTAAGTGTACAGGGTTCTGATTGCCCCTTAAACATGATATTATTTCTTATAAGAGGAGAATTTTTTTCAGGAATTTTTCCAGGAGATTTTCCTGGAAATGTTGTTTTTTTTTCAGAAACCACGAGTTTTATGGGCAAAAAGCAAGTATCCATGTGAAGCAGTGCAGTGTTAAAACATGTTGTGTTTTGGAGATTACAGGGTATTCATGTTTCTGCATCTGCTGGAATGCACAGTCAGTGTCCTTTGCAATGGGAGGTGCTTTCCCTGAAACTTCAGTTGCTTTTGTCACCCCTATTCCCTCCAGAAAAAATAAAATAAAAATCTCCAAAGCCAGGATCATTTGTAGCTGGGCCCAAAGTAGCTTGTTGTGCTTTATCCAAGTTAAAATTCAAAGGGAAACTAGGGAGAACTTGAGAGCCTGAGGTAATTTGATCATATTCAAGGAGCCAGAGCAGGTTGCTCCTCCATGAAGCAGAGTGGAAAATGTATTCATGGGACCTGGACCATGAATGAGGAGTCAATGCACATCAAGAAGTCCAGCTCTGCTCTCATGTGAGCTTGAAAGCTCAGTGAGTACAGCTGCCTTCAGGCTCTGCAGTCCCCTCTGTGGAGCAGTTCTCCAACAGCACTGGACTTTCATTCTGTCCTGAAGGAAAGTTTGGGATCCTGGCAGGTGGGACCATCACTAATGTCAGTGTGAGGATCTGACAAGGGGCCATCCCTCTGTAGTGGTTGTTTCAGATAAATCAGAGAATCCCAGAATGGGACTGGAAGGGACCTTAAAGATCATCTCATTCTACCATCCTGCCATGGGCAGGGTCACCTCCCACTGTCCCAGGGTGCTCCAGCCTGGCCTTGGACACTTCCAGGGATCCAGGAGCAGCCACAGCTTCGCTGGGCACCCTGTGCCAGGGGCTCAGCATCCCCACAGAGAAAGATTTCTTCCTAATGTCAAATCTAAACCTACTCTCTTTCAGTTTAAAGTCACTCCCCCTTGTCCCTATCACTACAGTCCCTGGAAGAGGCTGAGCTTCAGGACTTCCTGAAGACAGCAGGAAAAAATCTGAGCTTCTTGTTGAGACATCTCAGAAAATACCAAAGGGATCTCAAAATGACGAACTTCTGCAGGCCAGTTTTGAGATGTTTGTACTGGTCAGTTCTCTGTGTGTGCTCCTTCCAGTCCCAACAGCAATGCAGGAAAGGCAGCAGGATCTGTGCAGAAACAGTGTCTCTGAATGCCAGGCTGGAAATCCTGTGTAAGTGTCACAAATATATTCCCAGCTGGAGGGTGCTCCAAGGTCCTCCCAAGATCCTGCCTGGAGGCTGCCAATGGGTCCAGCAGAGGGGCAGCTTGCTGCCACCAGGCGTGGTGCTCACCCAGAGCAGGGGAGGGGAAACAGGGCTCCCTGTGCCTCCCACAGCCCCCTGAGCCCCCAGACCTGCTCTTCCAGAGGGACCTCATTAAGGCTGAGGTGCTTCTCTGGATCCAAAAACAAAAGGGTAACGGGGGTCCCAGGGTCACCACCTGGTGTTTGTCTCTTGTCTGAGGTGAGCACAACCCATCAGAGATGGGCCTGTGCTCCTGAAAGGGGTCACAGCCCTTTCTGCCATTCCTGCACACTCTCATCCTCTGAATTACTGTCTGATCTCCATTCCACTCCAGCGAGCTGTCAAGCAGGGATCTGTTAATTCAGCAGAAACACAAACAGATGGGTAATTGACCTGCGTGCCTTCATTACACCCGAGCTCTGTGCTGCTGCTCAGGCCATAAACTCCCCTGGCTGCCACTCCAAAGTCCCTGCCCTTTTCCAAGTGGGGTCCCCTGAAAGGCCTGCTCAGAGTTACAGTGCTCTGCCTGGTGCAAACAGCTGTGAATCCTCAGGGAGATCTGCAGGGAGCCCGGGGGAGGACAGGATGGAAAACCACCTACACTGTGCACAGGGCACTGAAACTGCCATTACATCCCCTGGTGCCTGAGCAAGGGTGCACTTACACTTGTGCCTGCACAGATGGATGGATACACAAACACTTGCCGTGGAGAAAGGGACAAGGGCTAGATCTCCCTGCTAATGTGAGTCTGCCAAGCAACGCTGAAATCATCGGCACTAAATCCATTTGCACTTTTATAGGATTTGGCAAGTCGCCTTCCTAGCAGGGAGCAAGCTGTGAAGGCTCAGGTACCCAACTCCTGTATTTATGCTGTGGGAGCTGGGCACTTAACTCTGCAAGCGTCTTTTATAAACACCCTCTCGTGTTATTTTCCTTTCTTCTGTTTTCCGTTCCTTCTTATTTTCCCTTTCAGTGTGTATTTTCCTTTTGTCTGTGGTACCAAACCCATTTGGTGTCTCTCAAAACAGGTCAGAGCAGCATAATGCCCATTGCTTCTGAACTCGCACTTGGTTTCAGGAGACAAAACCTGACACACCTGGGAATAAGGGAGGCTTTGCATTCAGGGCCTTTGTGCTGTGCTGGGATCTGGGAATGGAATGAAAGGGAGTTGGGGAAGGGGAAGTTTCTTGTCACCCTTCCCCCACAGAGGAGATGGGCTCTGCTCTCAGCTAAATCACTACTTGCCCTGGAGGGTTGCAATTTGTACCTTCCTTATTCATGACAGCTTTTAATTCCTCACCATAACTTTCCCAAACTGTTAATGAATCGGGTTTTGAAAAGAGGAACAAGTACCTGAAATGACTTTTTTATTTACTTTCTTTTCCTCCCATGAACCCTGCCACTCTCTCTCCAGGTCTCCAGATCATCTTCCCTCAATATTTACAAGAGAAGTTTGTCCAGTCTGCCTTGAGTTACATCATGTGCAATGGGGAGGGCGAGTACATCTGCCGGGACAGCCAGTGCGGCTGCCAGTGCTCCGAGGAGTTCCCCCAGTGCAACTGCCCCATCACTGACATCCAGATCATGGAGTACACCCTGGCAAACATGGCCAAGACCTGGACAGAAGCCTATAAAGATCTGGAGAATTCAGGTAACTGAGCAAAACTCACTTTTTCAATTTGTGCCAGGTCGTATCAGGTAAAAATCTTTTATTCTCTCGGTGTGATGCTCTAATTTGGTTAAAAAATAGAGGATGTTGAACCCAAACCAAGGGTCTTAGCCTTGAGGGAGTGCCCTTTTTTCCTCTATCAAACACACAGATGGGAGGGAACACACACCACACATGGAATTATGTGTACAAGGATATTTTCCATGGAAGAATATGTTTGGTTAAAAATCTTATTTTTCATACCAAACCATCTCCAAATCTCTCTTTTAATAGTTCGATGGAGAAACTTCCACAATATGAATGATGCAGAAATTTCCTTTTAGATTTGCATGAATGCTTTATTCTGCTTTGGTGAAAGCAATTCAGAGGGAGAACACACAGGCCACATGAATTTTCCTCTGAGGCAGGGAGAAGGGGAAATGACTCCTGCAGGGCAATGTTCCTGCTGGGAACATTTCTCTTTTCCAGTTTCTCCCCAGGTGAGGCTGGGGGTGTCAGCAGAGTTTGTTCCGTGTTGATGCTGGTAGTGGGAGTAGTTTACCCATAGTAGGTATGTTGTATTCACAGGATACACACTCCTGAGGGCTTGAGGGAGGAAAGAGCAACACTTTCAGTGAATTCTGTCCTTTAGTGAGTGGTCTGCCTGCCCTGAAACCACACAGGCACCAAGCAGAACTTTATCAGGAACTTGCCCTTGTGCTGACTCTCATCTTTCAGTCTTAACCAGCCCTAAGTTTTCTTCAATGATTATTGTCACAACTGCCCAGGTCTCCACATCAGGAAGGAAAACTGTGAGAAAAGGACCATCTAGCTCAGTTCAAGACAAATCCTTCATAAGTTTTCTTTCTTCATGTTGAAAGTCACCTTAATCCCTTTAAAGGCTGAAACACAGAAGCCTGTGATGTTACCTTGAAGGGCTGTTGAGGATTTGCTTCATACTTCAACACGTGGCCCCTGCTGGTGTTTGTGCTGCTGCACAGACCCTTATGTGCCACTCATGCTGTCACCCTGGTGCTCAGCTGAGCATTCAGAGTGGGAGTTAATGGCCTGAGGCTAATGACCATCCTGACCATTAGATGTACCCCATGTACCCCCAGATCCCCCCATGTACCCTGGGGAGACACAGGGCTGGGCAGTTCCAGGAGCAGGGCACCCGATAACGAGGTCAGATGTTTTCTGTGAGTTTCTACAGGTTCATGGATGGGGTGGGTAACACCAAGCCAACCAGAAATGTGGATTTCAGGAGCTTTTGCCAGCTCAGTACTACACAAGTTTACAAGAATTACTGGCAGTGCCTGCCAGCACAGCCCTGCCACTGGTTATGTGTTACCGGTTGTTAGTTCTGGCACAGGATCTTCACATGAGGTGCTCAAGAGCCACAGGTTGGTCTGATCAAACCCCTTCCCTTCCCAGAGGATCTAACCCAGGCACTGAGAAGGTGGGAGCCCGGTGGAGAGGGGAGTTCCAGTCCCACATTCTGTCCTTGCTGCATCCATCCGGGCACAGGCCGGGGCAGATAATTACATTCAGGCTCCCTCTCCTTGAGATTTGACTGGGGGAAGGTGTTTTTCATTTGCCATGTTAAAGTGACATATTGCAGTGCAATTTCTGCCATATTCCACCCAGGGCTGGAGGCTTTTCAGGACTAGATGGAGTGATTATCTTTATGTCTAAAGCTGTTGCATCTGATTCATCACTTTGATGCATCATGCGTGAACTTATCCTTTGAGATGGAAGTTGCTATCACAAAAGACTGCAGTATTAGTGTTTTGCTTCTTTGTTTTAATAAATATTCCCAATAACTAGAGGATTTTCTTCATTATGAGCAGCAGAGGAGAAATCTGTGATGACATCTGAAGGCTTTTCCAATAAAGTGGACTGAAAGGCACAGAAGTGCTCTGAAAGCAAATACCATTTTGCACAGGAAGCTACTGAAAGTCCAAAACATTTGTATTCTGCTTCTGGTCTGTGTTGGATCCTCTGTTAATTTGAAAAAGTCCTGCAGGGCGAATCAAGAGTTGCTGTGATTTGGAATAGTGTCTTCAAAGTCAAGGAGGCTGCAGTGAACTGAAGCTGCTTTGAATCAGCTCAGGAGATTTTTTAGCCCTGTGCTTCACTGCTTGTGAGTAAATTGAGAAAAATAACACTGCCTTATTCTTGGCATTTTAGAATGGCTGGTCAAAAAATTCTGTGATTGTGGATTAAAACAACCCCAACTTTTAATTAAGTCATTTGGTGGAGTTTTATTTGTTAATTTGTTTGTTTATTGAAGACTATTGCTTTCTGATGTAAATGGGATTGATTTTTTTTTTTTTTTNAAGAGATGTCTGCCCTGGCAATTCCCTGTGGTGCCACTTGTGCTGCTGAGTCATTGCTGTGGGACTGCCTTAGGGATGGGGTGACTCGGCAGAAAGAGGGGCCAGGCTGCATCATGGGAGGTGTAGTTCCAGCCATCAGCAAGGTTTGCTGTGCAGAGGAATAAAATAACAACAAATACAGACAGACTTTTTAATTAATTGCAAAATCTCAGGGTTAAGAATGAGCTATTCCCAGAAACAGGGAATATCCCCATCCATACCAGTGGTTTCCAGGCAGAGTTGTAAATAAATATAAATAATGAAGAAACTATGTTGGTTTTAAAGTACTTTTTCTTTTTTTCCTTCATCACCCTAATTTTAAACAACCCCGTCCAGCTTTTATTTTGCCAGATTTGCTGCTCATTTGTTTTTCCCCCAACGTTGCACTGCGGTAGCAAAATGTGCACACTGCACCGAAATTCCTGCCTTGCCCGTCTCGATGAAAAATGTAGCACATTCATCATCAGAGGGAAAAGAGCCTGGGCTCCTGCACAAAAAGGCTTTTGAGGAAATTGATTTATAAGGGGCGGGAAGCAAATGCAAGGCTTTTACTGCTGAAAGGTACCCCGAGTAATCAGCATGGTCAACAGAAGCAATTATACCTGATGGTGGTTTCAGAGGCCCACGGAAAAGCACAGTCAGGCTTGGGGAGGAGAAGGGCACTGGAAGCAGCATTAAAAACAGAGCGAAAACCTGAGAGGTGACTAAAAAATAATCTCCTGGTTATCTCTGGGGGAGAAAGGAGACGAGCAGATGTCCCATGGATGTTGGCAGTGCAGTGGTGGTGGTTATTTTTAGGAGGAGCTCGGTTACACCATGTAATGAGTAGGATGTGAACATCCATTTACCATCCATGTCAGGATGAGACTGACTAATGTACAGATAGCCTTTGCTAGGCAGTTAAGCATGAACTGCAAGCTGATGAATAACAGGAGATCTGTCATGCAAATATCTTTAACTTTGTACTATAGGATGTAAATTATCTGGTCTGATTTTCTCCACTAATTCTATGGATTATTTCTTTTAATTTGAAAAGATGTCAACCTGTACAAGCTGTCCTTTTTCCTTCTGAAAATAGGATGAAGGAATTAAAAAAAAAACCAAAAAAGGATTGGGAAAGGATCAGAAATAATGTAGATAATGTAGAGGAAAAGTTGCCTACACTTCTTGTTTGGGAAGTTTATGGCAGGGTCCCAGTCCAGCCTCCCTCTAGAAGCAGGACCACAGCCAGCACTAGGTCAGGTCAGCCTTGGTTTTGTCTAGCAGAGTCTAAAATGAGAGATTTTTATACATCCCTGATCATGTTCCAGCGCTGCATTACCTCCAAGTGACAAAGTTTTTCAGTAAATCACTTTAATTTCTCAAGCTGCAAACTGCATATTGCTCCTTGTTATATAGCAACTCTCTCAAAAGAGGAGTTTTGTTCCTATCTGTGAGTGCCTTTTGAGCAGTTGCTGCTGTAATTGAATATCCTTGCCTCCTCTTTACCAAATGAGACCAGGGCAGCTCCCCACACCTGACTTTGCAGAGTTTGTGCTCAGGCCCTGCAGCACCTCAGTGTCCCTCAGCTCTGTCCAGCCCTTTTAGGTGGGTGCCCCAGGTGTAGCAGCGTCAAGAAAAGGTGAATATCAGCTTCCCCAACCAGCTGGATTCAGCCCAGTATGAAGTTTTTTCCCAGTGAGAACAGGATGTTGACCCACCTCAGCCCCTTCCTCAGGTGATTGTGCCCAAGCCTGTGGGGTTTTTCTCTCCTGGTACATAAAACATTGCTCTTGTGGTTATTGCATTTTATGGAGTTTTTATTTTCCCACTCATTGCATTTCTCAAGGTCTCACTGTGTCAAATATGGTTTTCTAGCGTCCAAAACTGAGTTATTTTCCACGGAGAAGGTTGGAACAATCTGTTTTTTTCCCTTCTGAGGATATCCCAGCCTGGTAATCAGAGTCTGAGCAAACCACCCTTCTCAGGTAGGAAGGGCTGATCAGAAACAGAAACAGTATCAGAATTTCTGATTGTGATGAAAAAAAAAAAAAACCTCAAACAAACCCTGCTTAACAGCAGGGTTTTTTCATTATCAAACAAAATAAAATGGAAATAAAGTGATCAAAAAACAACAAACACAACAAACGGCAATATTGAACAATGTATTTTTCAATCAATTGGATTTGTTCTTGGCTAAAATTGACACCTTTTGTTCCCACCCAAGCCCTGCAAACTGTTTTATTTTATTTTCCTCATTACAATTTGCAACTCATTTAACTTCAAATGGAGTTAAATGAGAGGTAAGAATCAGAATGCTCTTTTTAAAAAATGCGAAAGCAGGACATTTTAACAGCATCCAAAATTTTCCTCTGGGGAATTTTTAAAGCTTTGTTTTTCCCCCTTTTTTTTAATTACTCAGCAAAATGCTTTGCCTTCAACAACAAACAGCATTTCAGGAGCAGCTGAAAAACCATGTAAATGAGAAGTTTTTAACTGACAATGATTACAAGTCCCAGCTTTTTGTTTATAACCCTTCAACTATAACCTCATGTTCTAGGGTATTTCTCTATTTTTTTTCCCCCTCCACCCTGTGCATTTTAACTGTGTTGTTTCACCTTGATATTCACTTTAGGGTTTTTTTTTCCTATATGGGAGCAGCAACAGCCATGGAATTAGTGGCTTCCTGGGGCAGAGTGGCAGAGCAGTGAGTTAATGGACATCACCTTCCCTGGGCAGAGCTGATGGCCTCGTCCATCACCGCTAATGAAAAGCTTTGTGACCCCGTTACAGCTCAGAAACAGAATCACAGAATGTGTAGGTTGGAAGAGACCTTTGAGATCACTGAGTCCAACCCAGCCCTAACACCTCAAAAAGATCATGGCACCAAGTGCCACATCCAGTCTTTTTTTTTAAACACGTCCAGGGATGGTGACTCCACCACCTCCCCGGGCAGATCATGCCAGTACTTAATAAACCTCCGTATTCCTCCCCGTTTCTTGTGTGTGTTCCAGATGAGTTTAAATCCTTCATGAAAAGGCTACCTAGCAACCACTTCCTGACCATTGGGAGCATCCACCAGCACTGGGGGAACGACTGGGACCTGCAGAACCGCTACAAGCTGCTGCAGAGCTCGCTGGAAGCCCAGCGCCAGAAGATCCAGCGCACCGCCCGCAAACTCTTTGGCCTCAGTGTCCGGTGTCGGCACAATCCTAACCACCAGCTGCCTAGGGAAAGGTACCTCCATCCTTCCTCGGGCATGGGGGGCTGCTGCAGCTCAGCTTGGGTTTGGGTCTAATCCCACAGGCTGTGTTTGAGGTAGGGTGTGTTGGCATGGACGTCTGGGGAAGCGGTAAAACCTGGGAGCGGGGTGAAATCCCTGGAGGTGTAAGTAACTGCTGTCACACTCCTGACTACACTCACGTCCCTTCTGTGTGGCTTCACCTAGCCAGGGGAAGGGCATCACTTATCCTTTAAGCTCTGCAAGAATATGTTTAGTCCGTTCTGCAGGCTAAGCTGCTTTTTTTGTGGTTTTCCCTCAAGATCCACAACCAAGCTTTCAGCCTCCACTTGCTGTCAAAAGAGACACGTGGAGCACAAGGTGCTTCAGCCCATTTTTGCATTGTGCTTCTCAATATCTCCAGAGTGAAAGGAGAAGCTTTAGTTTCACTTGGAATACATCACATTTTTGCTGTGAGATGCAGCGTGAACCTGTAAAACCTCAGAAGCCTTGCAAGGGTATTACAGGTGGAGAGAGCACATTTTCCATTACTGCTACAGCAACTGTTGATATCTAATAATCCCCTCCTGCTGCCTCCTTTCAGCCCTAACCTGTAGCTGAGTTTGCTTCAAGTAATTTTTGGAGGCTTGCATTTCTGGATTTCAATAAATATCTCTTGCTGTGTAGTTCTGCATTGTCTGGACTGAAGCAACACTGAAAATCTTGAGGGGAAAAGAAATGAGTCTGAGTGCCTTATCTTCCATACTTCTCTTGGAAGGGTCAGGCCAAGTTAATATTTGAAGAGAAACTGTTTGTCCACTTCCTTCATTACCTCAATATTCGGTTTCAAGGCAAAATGGACAGATTGACTGCTGTCTACTGCCCTCATCCAGCTCCCTGGCTGCTGAACACGCTGACTATTCACTTCATCACTGTGCAGCTCAGAAAACTCTTCCAGGGCTTAACACCTCTTTAATTACCAAGAAATCTCATGTTTCTAGGCAAAGATTTGATGGACTTACTAGGGATGAGGAGAAATATCTATTAAATGTAAGAGATTATGAAATAAAGTCTTTGGAGAGCTTCCTAAACCTGGCCCATCCCTGCCAACTGGCTGAGCTGTTCTGACCAGGCTGAGTGCTGGAGGAGCCACAGGCCTGTCCAGGGTGGAATTTTTAGTTGTGCCACGGCAACAACAACAAAAACAAAGTGGAGCAGCAGCGAGGAAATCTCCATCCAGCCACGTTGCTCCAAAACGTTCAGAAAAATATGTCTTCAGCATTTATCATCTATTTAAAAAACCCAGCCAAGCAGAAAGGGAGCCTCCAACTACTACAATGAAATCTGGGGGAAGGAGGGTGGAATGGATGATGGCAGATGGGTTTTTAACTGACTGATGTGCTTGATTTGTTTAAGTCAACATCAGCAGGCATATTATCATTTCTTTTCTTGTTTGTCATTCTGCATCTGCAGCTAGGCAGGGGAGCAGTGTGGTAGGAGCTCTGTAGGAAGAGGTGCAACCCATCTTTCTCCTCACAGAGCTGGGAAATACTCTCATTTTCTAATTGTTGCTGTACAGAATGACAGAGGCATATCAGGCATGCCAGTGGCTTCGAAAGGAGGGCATGGTTCTACTGAGAGCAAGCCTCTCTCTCTTTAATACACATAATTGTAAGCCTGCATTATACATTCAAAGGCAATGTGGAAAAAAAAGCAATGAGATTGCTGTTGATTGTCCTCAGGGAAAGGAAGAGCTGGTGTTTCCAAAAGGAAGAAAGGAAGAGTAAGGATTCTGGCAATTAGGCTGATTCTCCATGACCCTTTGCAGTGGCTAAGGAGACAGAAATATCTATATCTATATACCTATATATTTCTCTATAAATATATCGTCTATCTATCTATCTAATCTGTCTATCTATCTGTATTTTATCTACAGAAATATAGAAAAATATAGAGATATACAGATGTATAGATATATAAATATATAGATATATAGGTATATAGATGTATAGATGCCGATATATTTGGTCTGTACTTCTTTTGTCAAACCCCAGGAAAGTTTACAGGTTTAAAACAGAGGCAAATCTGTTGGTTTAAAAAGGAGACCACTCCTCAGTTAATAAAACTTTGATGTCGAGTGATCACCTGTAGTTTTATTTTAAAGCACTGGATGTAAAATAGAAATAACATCCAATGGAGAGAGGGGTTATACATGTTCTGGCCTTCAGCCAAAATACATCTCACGGCTGCTGAGAATAAAAATAGCATTTTTTACTTCACTGTTCCATACAGAAAACCCCAAAGTACCCCCAGAGCAGCTAGCACTGGTTGGAAAGTGAAAAGTGAGTTTGCAAAGGAAATTTTTTAAGTCCCTGCCTTTTTTTCTTGCAAATAAAAAACCAAAAATCTGTTTGGCTCCCTGTTCCCAGCCTTGCCAGGGAACCACATGTCCAGTGAGCAGCAGTCAGAAAACTCTGCAAAGTAATTCTCACTCAGAGCTTGGCTTTCATGTCATACTTGTTTTCACTTTAGAATCATGGAATCATTGAGCTTGGAAAAGACCTCCAAGATCATTGAGTCCAACCTGTGCTTGATCCCCATCTTGTCACCCCGACCACAGCAGTGAGTGGCACATCCAGGTGTTCCTTGGACACCTCCAGGGGTGGGGATTCCCACCCTCCCTGGGAATATTTTAAATGGAAATCAATGGCTGCTCTGGTTTTCAGCTGTTAAATGGTGGATCTTTCCAGCATCCTCCTGCTCTGACACCCCTTAGGTACAATGCCATGAGACTGAGCCATCAGAGAGGTGTGTTTTAAAAAGTTACCTCCTCTCAGCTGAAGAGCTTTGGCTGGTCCTCTGAATATTCTTAACCTGTCCCAGTTGCAAGAAAAAAATGGGTAATTTATAGCACTTTTCTTCTCTCACTCTCTCACACTTCCCATTGTTGTGTTTGTAGTCGATGCCCAGCTCTGCCCTGGATTCTGCATTTTTATTTAATTACATCCTTTATTGCTGCCATCAGCAGATGGTGGGTAGTCTCCTGTTTTATTTTCTTCATGGTTTTTTTAGTCCTGCTTGTGTCTTTGCTGAAAGCTAACACATACACACACAGAGCAAAAAACAACCTCCCTTCCATCCTCCACAAAGTTCATCTGGGGAACAGGAAATTTACTGGTGTCCACTGCAAGATATCAGCTGAGGCTTCTTTCCCGCTTTGGTCTGCTGGCTGTTAGTATAAAGAAGGACAGAACTATCCAATGATTATTTTTCCTAAGACAGAGCACACCCCAAATGGACAGAATGTGGTCCATTTGACTCTAATTCAGTCTGTGTCCACTGCTATGGCCTGGCAGTCCTTGGCCCAGGAACTCAGGGGCATTATCAACACCTAAAACCTGTGTAAAACATCAATCCAGCACTGCACAAATCCAGGTGCATTTGACTGGCTCTCCAAACAGGAAGCACAAAGCTTCAGATGGATGAAAACATGTTTGTATTGCTGAAAAGTGAGCAAAACTTCACATGTGAGCAGAAGGCAGCCTCAGCCCCCTGGGATGGTTTGGAAATGCTGGTTGCTCTCAGCTTGTGGCTGTGGTTTGCAGCCACACTGTGCTGTGCTGTTCCCTCCCCTCCGAGGCAGAGCTGTCCCAGGAATTAAGAAGAGCCCTGTGAACTTTTTTGAGGGAGCAGGGCTGTCACTGTCTCCCTCTACAGCAGATATTTACCGAGGTCACTGCCTTGCTCCCAAGCTCCCCAGCCAGCCTGGTCCTTTCCTCCAGCAGCAGAGCTCCTCTTGGCGGGGAATAGGGGAAAGAGACCCTGGCAGCCCTGTACCACAGGAAGAATGTGAAAATTGTCTGTTCCCACATCCAACACTTCAGAATTTTTCCTCTAATGCCCTTCCTTTATTCCTCACCCTGTTTTCCCCTTCATTTTACTCCTTTTCTTCCTGCTTTTCATTCCTACCCGTTCTCTTTCAGTTGTTGCTGTTGCAGTTTTTCCCTTTCTCCACCCATTACTCCTGCCCACTGTTTCTCTCTCATTTTTCCTTTTACCTGCGCATTTTCCTCTCTTTCTTTCCCAACCTTTCTGCTTCTGCTCCTTGATTATTTCTTTCCTTCCAGTGCTTTCCTCTGTTTTACACTCTCATCCCTGCACTCGCTCCCTCCCCCTAATCATCTTGCTGTTCTTTGCTGCTGTATCATTTAATGCCTTCTTTGATACAGCCTACAGCTTAATGATTATTCGGAGGTCAGGCGATGCAGGTGCCATGAATTTCACTAATCCAGCTCTGAGAGCCTCTGTCCATAATCACTCCTCTCGTTCTACAGGGGCTGAATCCTAATTTGTCATTAGCCAGTCCTCTCACTGCAGCACTACCAAGAACTTTTTGCCCAGAGGAGACAATGAAGTATTCATTAGCCGGGGGGGAGGCGGAGGGGAGGGAGCAGCGGCTGCACAGAGGATTCTGCTGAGGGCTGCTGAGAAAGGAGTCCCTGTACCCAGCTTTCCTGGGGCAGTGGGAAGGGGGGAAAAGGGGGAAACGAGGCAACATGGCAAGTGGGTTGTGCAAAAAGTGAATGTGGGTTGCAGTGTCATTTTCTAGGAGTCTTTCCAGGGCTGCAGGGTGTGGGGTTGAAGGTGCTGATCCAGCAGCTGTGGGAGTGGTGGGGCTCAGGGGTGGGTGAGTGGGGCTGATTTTAAGGGAGAGACTCCAAGAGATGGTTAATTAGCAGCATTTTTGCTAATTTGGGCTTTTTTTTAAGGAGGACTAGTTTTAGCAGCTTTGTCTCTGCGCATCCTGGCTGCCACCCTCTTTTCTACTGCTCTGAGCTCTGCACTATAAGTAGAGGTTCCTGCTTGCTTTGATTTGCTTTGCTATGGGTCGGATCTTACCGGGTAGGGCCATTTGCCAACAACCTGAAGAGCAGTTTTGTCCTGCTAGCCTGGGAGTTCTGCTGCCCTTGTGATGTCCGATAGCCCTACAGCCTCTGGCATGGCTTTATCAACTCCCTTCCCATGTCACCGTGTCACTGCTGGGATCCTTGGCAGGACACAGTGCCTGTCTCAGCTCCTAGTGCAGAGAGAGAGCTCAGATGAGCATTTCTTACTGGTAGAAATTTCTTAGAAGGCTTTTGCTCATCACCAAAGGAGTAAACAGCAGATGAAAGATTCAGTCTAGAAATAGACTGGAATAGCTCCCAGATGCCACGGCAGGGCATCGATGTTCCGAGAGCTCTGCCTCAGACACATCCCTGAAAACACTGTAGCGCCAGCAAGATGCCAACACCGAGTCCCTGTGAGGCCTCAGAGTGCTAATTCTTCCTTCTCCCCACCTGCAGGACGATACAGGAATGGCTTACCCGAGTCCAGTCCCTGCTCTACTGCAACGAGAACGGGTTCTGGGGGACCTTTCTGGAAAGCCAACGGAGCTGCGTTTGCCACGGTGGCACCAGTCTGTGCCAGCGCCCCATCCCCTGCATCATTGGGGGCAACAACAGCTGTGCCATGTGCAGCCTGGCCAACATCTCCCTCTGCGGCTCCTGCAACAAGGGCTACAAGCTTTACCGAGGCCGCTGCGAGCCCCAGAACGTGGACTCGGAGCGGAGCGAGCAGTTCATCAGCTTTGAGACGGACTTGGACTTCCAGGACCTGGAGCTGAAGTACCTGCTGCAGAAGATGGACTCTCGCCTGTACGTGCACACCACTTTCATCAGCAACGAGATCCGCCTGGACACCTTCTTCGACCCGCGGTGGCGCAAGCGCATGTCCCTCACCTTGAAGAGCAACAAGAACAGGATGGACTTCATCCACATGGTGATCGGGATCTCCATGCGCATCTGCCAGATGCGCAACAGCAGCCTGGACCCCATGTTCTTTGTCTACGTCAACCCGTTCAGCGGGAGCCACTCGGAGGGCTGGAACATGCCCTTCGGGGAGTACGGCTACCCGCGCTGGGAGAAAATCCGCCTCCAAAACAGCCAGTGCTACAACTGGACCCTGCTGCTGGGCAACCGGTGGAAAACCTTTTTTGAGACCGTCCACATCTACCTACGCAGCCGGACTCGGCTGCCCTCCCTCCTGCGCAACGAGACTGGCCAAGGGCCCGTGGACCTTTCCGACCCCACCAAGCGCCAGTTCTACATCAAGATCTCAGACGTGCAGGTCTACGGCTACAGCCTGCGCTTCAACGCCGACCTCCTGCGCAGCGCGGTGCAGCAGGTCAACCAGTCCTACACGCAGGGCGGGCAGTTCTACTCCTCCTCCTCTGTCATGCTCTTGCTGCTGGATATTCGGGACCGAATCAACCGCCTGGCGCCTCCGGTGGCCCCGGGGAAGCCGCAGCTGGATCTGTTCTCTTGTATGCTCAAGCACCGCCTGAAGCTCACCAACAGCGAGATCATCCGGGTGAACCACGCCCTGGACCTGTACAACACCGAGATCCTCAAACAGTCCGACCAGATGACAGCCAAACTCTGCTAACCCCGGACTTAGCAATGGACACCTTGGTGATCGATCCTTTTGCTGTATAAAAACAAACAAACAAACAAACAAAAAGAAATAAACAAACAAAAAAGAAACAAAAGCAAAAAAAAAAAGAAAAAAGAGAAAGAGGAAAAAAAACGTAAAAAGGAAGATGGAAAAGTGGGGGGAAAGGAAAGTAAAGGGGAAAAATAAGATTTGTAAAATGTAATTAATATACAAAAGAGGAAAAAAAAAAAAAGAGGAAATTCTTCATTTGTTGAAAACTAAACCCGTTCTAGCAGCTGTATGAAACTGTCAGGCATGTTTGTTATTTCTATAATCCGTCATAAAAGGGTAACACCGTACTCTCTCTTGACCTTGGGGGTGCTGCTTGTGAGTCCTCAGGGGCAGCAGAGGAAACAAAGGGAGGAGGAGAGAGAGGGGCAAACTTCTGTACTGAACTGTCAAGTTTTCTGCTATGCAGGTGCCAAGACAAAGAGACATACAAAAAAAAAAAAAAATCAAAGCAAACAAACAAACAAACAAGAGTTATATGTAAATGTAAAAGAGCTACCATTATTCCTATAGTGGGAGTAAATGGTTAAAGATAAAAGATATTTCTTCTGTTGAGATTTATGCCAGCTTTATGTTCAGTTATTCCTACAGCCTGTGCTGAGCTCTGCTGGAGGACAGGAGGGGATAGCAGCCCTTGGAGAGTAAAACTGATGCCTCCTTGGTGAGACCACACAGCAAAGGTGGAGGGTGGCTGCAGGGCTCAGGTGTCCTCACTTTGGGACCCTTCCCATCTTGGAAGATGTTTCACCAGAGGTAGAGGCTCAGCAGATGCTGGGAAATGGGATGTGTTGGGTTGTTTAGCTTGACCTGCAGTTTGTGCCCTGCACTGGGCTGGTGCTGCCTTCAGTGGTGCCAGAGGAGGAGCAGCACCTGTAAATCTTCACTCACTCGTCTTTCAGACCCTTCTACATAGTCCCTAAAGCAGAGAAAGCCAAAAACATAAAGGCAAAGCTGAATTTGTCTTTCTGCCTCAGGTGCTGGGTTTTCCAGTAGTGCTGGGTAACCCTCATCACCACGAAAACTAAAGCACAATGCAAGGGAATACATTTCCAAGAAAACCTGGAGACACTGAGGGGTACATAGGCCATTTTTGTTCACTGGGAAAGGAAAAAATCCTTTTTACTTTCTTATGTTTCTGTGGCTGTGAATAATATCCTTGTCTCACACTTTGTCCACAAAAAAAAAAAAAAAAAAAAAAAAAAAAAAAAAAAGGAAA